>JASAON010001439.1:0-27702 GCA_030849065.1 Jaenimonas drosophilae
CCTCCCCGAGTAATCCACCCTCAAGGGAAAAGCACTTCTCAGTGACGCGCCATCGTTCGTCCGCTCAAAGCATCCTCTATGTCCTACCAAAACATGTCGCACAATATCTACGTGGCAAGCCTGCCCCAGGACTTCACAAAGGAAAAATTGGCGCTTCTATTCAGCCCGTTCGGAGCGATTGCTTCGTGCGCTGTGCGGTTGAACTGGGAGACAGGTGCGTGCAAGGGATACGGCTTTGTTCTCTACGAGAACGAGCAGGATGCCCTGACAGCTGTCAGGGCGCTTCACGGACACTCTATCAATGGAACACGTATCCAGGTTCGTTTTGCTCGTCCCGAGGCATCGGCGAAGAAGTGTCATCCTTCGTATCCTCTTCCCGAAGCTCTTGCAGGTGCGCCACTGATGCCCATCATCATGGCTGCGCCACCGGCCACTGCGTGTTTAGTCCCGCAGCCGCAGCCTCAACCAGTGTACGTGGTGTACCCCCAAGCCTTCATTTTCCAGTAGCGCAGATTAGACAGCGCCTGTGATGAAGTGTCTTGCTGCTTATTCCACAAGTTGAGCCTTTTTTTTTTTTACGTTCTTTTGCTTCTTTTTGTGAGCTCCATGTGATGAAGTATCGATCAGCCAAGTTCTGGGACTTGCCCAGGGCTACTTCTCGGCCTGGCATCTCGTAGGAGCGCTCTTCCAGCACGTAGACCGTTTCTTTCGCCCGAAATTTGCTGACTTCATCTTTATATGACATTTTCCTTTTTTTTTTTGGATGTGCCTAGGCTTACGGCCGGTCCCCTCCCCATATTTTGCGCCTGTCGATGCAACCCACTGAAGAAACACGGACACAGAAGTAATACGTTGTTGCTTTCCATCTCTGGGATGCACGTGCACAGGCGTCAAACTTGTTAATGGTTGTTTTTGTTGTGTGTACTGTGCAGGAGTGGGTACTCCTCGCGGGTCTTGGGTGAATGGTAGACTCCTGAGGGGTTTGAAGTTGCTCCACAGGCCTCACAGCTACTCATTCCTTTCTGTTTTCTGTGGATGTTTCTGTTGGTCGTAGCAATCGCAAGATGAGGAAGCAACGCACAGTCGGAAATCCCGATAACACGCTTGATCGTATCCCTCTTACCCCCACCACTTTTCTATCTTTTGTCGGAGCGCACATTCTGGGCTGCTCCCTCATCATTTTTTTAACCTTTTGCTCCTTCTTACGCCGCTTCCGACTACAACGCTTTTACCCACTGAAATCAATTTTGTTTCGTCGCCGTTCTTAAATCGTCCCCCCTCACTCTTGTTCGTAAACTCTTTGACTTACGCAATATCTGCGGAGAGGGATGACCTGACCGAGCCCGCCACGAGATGCGGCGGGCGGCGCCCATCTATGTTCCTGACGATACACGCGGGACCCCATTTTATGTATGTACTGATGTTGTTGTTGTTTCGGGCCATGTTTCATCAACTGCCGAGAGTGCAGCATTCAGTACTGCTTAGCCCATGGTTCATACTCAGCCCTTCGTTATGCCTTTATTTCCGTCAACCACAACCCAGTGATCATGTTATTATACCCTCTAGTGAAATTGATGTGCGATGGACATTTTGTTTGAGATCTTTTTCCTTAATGTGACATCTCCCCTGTACGGACAGTGGTGACTCAGAGCACTTCCACTTGCATCTTCTGGTGTACGCACTACAATTCCACTGCACCACTCGCCAATCTTGTTTCTATTTTTTTGATTATCAGGTAGTCTTGCCTCCAAATGGGACCAAATCGTCAGCGGAGGCCCGCAGTGGTGAGAGGACGAGGCAGAGGACGGGGTGGTGCCACGAACGTTAGACCGGCTGCCCCTGCTCCTTCCATGATCTCTGCCAAGGGGCGCGACCTCATCATTGATGTACTGCACCATGCTGCAAGCAATGGAGCGGTTCCCGTTCCTGAGAAGCATTTTGATGCTTCTGGATCCCGCGTTGTCTTCCAGCGAAATACTCCGTTAACCCCATCAGAAATTCTGCAGCGACTCTTTGAAGGCATAGGCTTCCCACGAGATCTCGTCACCCAGTACCTCACCGATCTCTCCGCAAGCATTCCATCCTTCGCTGATGTTGGAGAGCTTCTTGCAGAAGATAGCCCATGCCAGATGTTTCTGGTGCGCTGCTGCTTCGAGTTGTTCAGCTGCATGACGTGGTTTGCGCGCGGCGAAGAGGCAAACGACAGCCCGGTTGAGGAGGCAACAGCCGAGGAGGGGGATGAGATGCTTGACGAGGAAATCCAGCTTATTCAGCAACTATTCAGTGACAGCGTCATTGGTACGCGCAACTTTTCAGATGACGCCAGCGAAGCAAGACAGTTGTATCTTCTGTTTCAAACTGCAGATACGGATGCCGTACTCGTTGTGATTGAGTTCCCCGATTTTTACCCCGCCGAGCCCCCATGTGTATTTCTTCAGCCCATCAAAGGCCCTGTTTCGGGGAGCGATTTGCCCAGACTTGGCCTTTTTGCTTCCTGCACCCAAACACTTCCCGCTGCCGACCGCCGGCAGATCCTGGACTCAGCGGTGCAAGCAATCTGCAGCTTCCGAGGAACTGGCTGCCTCGCTGCGTTGGCCTCCGCCATTGGGGGTGCTGTTTCCTGCGTATCCAGGAAAGAGACGCAATCTTCCTCACCCACTTCAGCAGCTCCCGCCTCACCTGCGGGTGCCAGCACCGAGAAGGAGCTCGCGGCAAAGCAACGCAAGGCTTTCGTTGAGAGTCTTGGTAAAGGCGGCGTTTCAGCCAGTGGCGGTGGGGAAGGAGACGGAGAGGGAGAGGAGGACAAGTTCTTTCAGTACACCATGCCGGCAGTGGCTGAGCTGAAGACCATCGATGCTCATACCCAGGACAAGGCTGCCCCACGACGAGAGTTCCTTCGTCGGGATGCCGCGCTTGATGAGACCCTACGCGACGGATGGTCTGTACTTCGCAAAAGTGGATCATTGGCGAAGACGCGTGAAGCACTTCCAGCCTTTCTTGTTCGTGAATCGCTGCGCCACGCTCTTTCACAGAGTAATGTGGTTGTTATTGGTGGTGAGACGGGTAGCGGTAAAACTACGCAAATCCCACAGTACCTTCTCGAGTTCATGTACGAAGAGGGCTTGGGGAGCTCGGCGAACATCGTCTGCACCCAACCACGTCGATTGGCTGCCACCTCTGTTGCCCTCCGCGTGGCTGAGGAGCGGGATGAGGCGGTGGGAGGTACCGTTGGATATTCCATCCGCCTGGAAAACTGTGTGTCCAAGAAGACGCAGCTGACATACTGCACCACTGGTATCATCCTTCGTCGTCTGCAGACAGACAAGTTCCTTGGGCGTGTTAGCCACATCGTTGTGGATGAGATTCATGAGCGTGGCGTGGATACTGACTTCCTTCTGATTCTTCTTCGAGAGCTGGTGGCCAAGCGATCAGATTTGAAGGTCATCTTGATGAGTGCGACGATGGATTCTGAACTCTTCGCGCGGTACTTTGGTGGTGCCCCAATTCTCTCCATTCAAGGGCGGACATTCCCGGTAAAGGTGTTGCATCTGGAGAACATCATTCCCGAGGTGAAGTACGTGGTAGAGGAGGGAACATTCTACGAAAACCCCTCGTCAAGAAGTGGTGAAGGGCGTCGACGTAATACACGTCGCAAAGGTTTGGAACTCGATCTAGATGATGCCCAAGAAGACCTTGTCACCGATCGGGTGCAGAGGGAGCTTGCTTCTCAGGTATCGGCTTCTCCTGCCACACTGGATGTGCTCTCCCGAATGAATTTTGACGTCATCCACTATGAGCTGATTGAGAAGATTGTTCTGTACATTGATACAACGTTGCGGGTAGAGGGGGCGGTTCTCGTGTTCCTACCGGGTATGGCGGAGATCCAGTCGTGCATGGAGCAGCTTCTCAGCAATCCTCACCTCTGTCGTGTGTGTGTGTTCTTCAACTTGCACAGCTCACTGGGGAACTCGGAGCAGCAAGGGGTCTTCCAGCGCGCCCCGCGTGGAAAGCGCAAGGTCATTCTGGGAACCAACATCATGGAAACGTCCATCACCATTGATGATGCCGTCTTTGTGATTGATACCGGCAAGGCAAAGGAGAACCGCTACAACGCTCGCAAGAGTCTTTCGGAGTTGGTGACTGTGAGCATCTCCAAGGCCAACTGCCGCCAGCGCCAGGGTCGTGCTGGTCGTGTACGTGAGGGATTTTGCTTCCGCCTCTTTACAGAGGCCCAGTATGAGTCTTTTGAAGACCACCAGCTGTGCGAGATGCACCGAGTCCCACTGGAGAGCCTCATTCTTCAGATTTACGCCCTGCACCTTGGAGATGAGGTGGAGTACCTGCAGAAGGCCTTGTCTCCGCCGGAGGAGAAGGCAATTCATAGCAGCGTGAAGGTCCTTACAACTCTTGGAGCGTTGACTGCCCAAAAGCGTCTTACCTCTCTAGGCCAGCACCTCGCCAATCTTCCTCTTGATGTGCGTGTTGGTAAAATGATCATTCATGGTGCGCTTCTTCAGTGTTTGGATCCTGTCTTGACCATTGCGGCATGCTTGGCAGTTCGATCTCCATTTATTGCCTCCATGGACTTCCGGACAGAAGTTGAAGGGGTACGACGGGCCTTTGCTGGTGAGCATCCCTCCGATCAACTTGTTTCGTGGTACGCTTACAACCGTTGGTCCTCTGCTCTTGTAGAGAAGGGTCCTGCAGCGGCGCGACGGGTCAGCCAGGACTGCTATCTCTCGCAAGCGGCTCTCTCTCAAATCCAGTCGACGAAGCGGCAGTACGAGCGCTACCTGTGTGAAGCTGGCTTTCTCGAGAACGTCGGGAATCACCGGGTGCATGCAAGCAAGTTCATCTTCCCTCCCCACGTCACCTTGGACAACAAGGCGTACGAAAGTGGTGGGCGTGGCTTTAATACCAACTCTGGAAATCGAAAGTGCATCCTGGCCTGCCTCGTGGCAGGGCTCTATCCCAATGTGGCGCGGCAGCAAAAGCCGAAAGCCGGTGCCGCCGCACATCGCCGGGGACTACGACTGAATACCTTTGATGGGTCCGAGTGCTTTGTTCATCCCTCCAGCGTCTTGTCAAAGGAAACGACTCTGGCCTCATCCCTGCTCGTCTACGTGGACAAGATTAAGACCTCCCAAACCTTCCTCCGGGAGGTGTCTACGGTCTCTCAGCTACACGTGGTGCTGTTTGGCGGTGGTGAGCTGGAGTACCTTCCCAAGTATCAGGAGCTGTGTGTTGATGAGATGATCGCTTTTAAGTGTGCGGAAGGGGATGCAGGCATCCTCACTCACCTGAAGCAGCAGTTGGATTCAGCCCTCACACAGAAGATCAACGAACCCACGCGGTCGTGGGAATCGGTCAGCAGCAATGTTGTACGAGCCATTGTTCAGCTTCTTCAGGGCGAGGAAAGCAAGCATCTCACCATCGTTGACCGCCGGGCACCACGAGCGCCACTCACGGAGCTGCTTGTCCCAGAAGACATATCGACAGCGGGCTCTCCATCCCTGGTGGTGGATAAGGCGGCGAAGGGCCGCAGCTGCTTTCACTGCGGGGAGTACGGGCACCTCTCACGGAACTGTCCTCACGCCGCACAGCGTAATGGCCCGTCCGTCCGCTGTTTTGTGTGCGGTCAATGGCATTTCCCAATGCAGTGTGGGTTTCTCCGTCCAATGAAGGATGGACCAAAGCCCGTGTAAACGACTAAAGACTCCTCACGTATATTGTCATATGACTGCTTGCACTCTTCACAAGTGTGATGACCCAAATACTCATGTTGCTTCCATTTTCTATTCTGGATCAACGACTTCATTTTCCTTCGTCTCTCTCTCTCCTCTCTTTTTCTCTAGTTCGCTCCATTTTTCACCTTCGTCGCTCTCTCAACATCCCAAATCCCCATCATCAAGGGCGCGGTTCTCATACCCGAAGACTTACCCATCATCTTATCTACCCGCATCAACCCCATCGCACTCCGCAAGCAGGGATTTTTCCTCGACTGAAGCAAGACCCGCCAGCACTCAAGCAACCTTTTTCCAACACACACATACCCAAAAAGAATGTCCCTGTCGATGTTCTCTGACGCTCAAAACCTTGCTGGCATGGAGCACAACTCCGAGTGCACGCGCAACGTCTACGTGGCGAGCCTTCCAACTGAGTTTGATGATCAGCAGCTCCAAGCGTTGTTTTCCCCTTTTGGTCAGATTTGCTCCGCTCGCATCATGCGCGCCAAGCGTTCCCATCTCTCCAAGGGCTACGGCTTTGTTCTGTACAAGGATGCCCGCAGTGCTGAGCTTGCCATTGGCAAGCTTCACGGTCTCTTTGTGGGCGGCTCCCGCATTCAGGTTCGCCTGGCCAATGCCGATGCCTCTACAGCCTTTGGTAAGGGCCCCGTGCCCTCCATTACCTCGAACTCCACGACCAGCAGCAAGAGCAGCTTCTTTGGAGCGGCCCCTATCCAGCCAATCCTCGCCCCCTGCGTGCCCCCACCACAGAATGCGGTCAATCACCTTAACTTTGTTTTCCAGCCTGCCGCCCCTTTAAACACATTTGCCGCAGTACAGCCGGCCTACCCCATGATGCCCATCTTCAGCGCGGCGCCGCAGCCCTACGCAGCCCCCATGCTCAGCGCAGGTGGAATCCCACCAATGACGCAGCCAGTCTACGTTATGGTGTCCAACCCTGAGCACATCGCGCCCAACCTGATTCTCCGATGAGCATGATATATATAGCATCGCAGCAGGTTGAGGATGGTGCTGTTATACCCGTCCGTCATTCTTCATCAGCCCCAGTTCCCAGTGCCGAGGACATACACGCCGCTCATTAATTTAACACTGGACCAGCTTTTCCCGCATTGGGGAGTACACCACTCTGCACCTCAACCCTGCATCTAGCACATTCGTTCCACCCTCCCTAGACACTTCCGCTCCATGATTTTTTATTCGGTCTGGAGTCGCTGTGGTGGAGGGACAGCTTGACGGCAGTCCTACTTGAAAGTGTGTGAATACTTTACTGGGAACAAACACAAGAGTGAATCCACCTTGCACATGCGTCAACACGTGTGTGGTAAACGTGGGGGGGATGCCAACCCTCATACTCCGCCGGTTGAGGCTATCCAACGATACCCCCTCAGCGCCGCCGACGGAGTGTGATGCCCCCGTTGAGCATCCCACGATGCTTCGCGATCCGGTTGGCGTGAGCCCACAGGGTATGAAGAAGATGTTTGACGGAACAAATGAACTTCTTCCAAAAGAAGAAAAGTACTGCCGATAAGATTGGCAGCGAACCAACCATAACTTCAGAGAGTATCGCTTCAGCGATACTATCATTGGTTCTGAGGTTTGATTTCTGGCTACGTTTTTTATGCCTTCTTTTGTATACTGACTCTTTCCCCGACCTTCTCCTGTCCAGCGATGCACGAGGGACCTACGCACCTCACGGCCCGTCAAACGCGGCCTAAAGAGGAGGAGGTCGTGGCGTTTTTTCCCCCTGTTGGCTCTCTCTTTTCTCTTTTTTTTTTTTTACGCGCGCTCACCGTTCGTGAGAGCACTGACCCACAGGATGCACGGGTTCCTCATTACCGCATGGTGATAGTTTTCTTGTGACCTCATCCATTTCCACCCCGCCTTCAGTACTTCTTTTTTAATCTAGGAGGCCGCTTGGTCTCCACTGGAGGTGCCACCCCCTGTTAGGCTCTCTGTTCATCGTGGTTTTATTGATGCTACGTTGTTTGCCACCTCAGGCGCACATGTTTCTTGTTGTTTAGCTTGAGGCAATACCAAGATGCCAGACAGTTGTGATCGCGATGTTGCTTCCTCTTCGCACTCCTCCCTTCCTTTCCATTCCCTCACTTCGCACTTGCACTTGATGCATGTTTCCTTGTGTGTTTCCGAGACAACATAAATACGGTTCCAAGTGAGAGAGAACGACGTCTTGGTGCGTAGCTGCTTGGATGGTCCCTCCTCCTCGACCACGCAATACCCGGAACATTCTCGGTGCGAAGCAGATACAGGCGAGTGAGTATTCCTGTTTGATGGGACTGGATACAAGCATTCATTTTTGCTCGTTATCTTCTTGTTTATTTGCTGTGACTTGCTGTAGGCGCTGCAGGAGAACTTCTTCGCACTATACGACAGTCTTTTCTCTTCTTTGATTTGCTACGTCGTTGTGTTTCACCCTTTTCTCGCTTCAGCTGTTTATGTGCTTTCATGGAGTTTTTTTCCCCTTTCTTGCCGCTGGGCCTCCCTCTCACCATCTCCTTCGTTGTGATTATGTGAAAAATTAAGATCAACACTACAAGATGTTTTTTTTTCAGGTGTCTCTCGGTGCATGCGTTCTGCTCCCCTCCCCTCTCCCATTCCATTTCTCGCCCCGCTCCCTCTACCGGTGTTTTATCCAACGAACCAGAGGAATATGGCCGTTCTACTGTGCATAAACATACGGCCAAGCTGCCATCAGCAGCTCTGGGCAGGCTAAAAAAAAATTTGAGCCACCAACGGAAGTGAGTAGCCGGAGATTGCCTCTGTTGTTGTTCGGACTCCAGAGCGTCAAGGACCATCCGCTTGTGCCTGCGGTAGGAATCAGCGCTGGGTGGATAACAACTGTGTGCCTAGACCACGCACCAACATTATGAGCGTCTTCTCCCCCCGCCGTGTGATTGCGTGGGCGGCGTTTGCTCCTTTTTTTTCACTTTCTATGGAAGCTCATACAACACAAGCTCTCCTGTTCGCCATGCCCTTGCATCACGCGTCGTCAGATGAGCTGCGATGCTCCATGTTTATTTACTTGCGTGTTTCGGACGAGTGAGGGTTTCTCTGGTGGCCACGAGCATGGAGATGAGGTCTGCCTACTACCCCCCCCCTATCATGTGTTTACCTCCCTTCCTGTGTATATGGGCTCAAGGTGGCTAGTAGAGTCTTCGCCACATCTATGCGCGTTGGCGGAGAGCGGCGTCATTCACTTTACTGCGGCAAAAACAACAAAAAAAATCATTCGAGGAAGTGGGAAATGCACCACCGCCTATTCCTACTTTATATAATTTCCTCCCTTGGGTTGCTTTTGCGCGCGGCGCCGTCCACTTTTTCTTTTTTCCTTTTCCTTTTCTTTTTCTTTTGTGAGCTTTGTGTTTCATGTTCGTTATTTGAAATGTTTCGTTTCTGTCTTCGTTGTTTTTCTGGTTTGATGTTGGTTTATGTTTTCGCTGGTCGCCCCTGTCTGACATGGAGCAGTCGACCATGAGGAAAACACACAGACACACACACACACACAAGCATCGGTCCGGTTTACCTGCGCATTGCCATGAATGGCCTCCAGACTTCAACATTTCTTGGTGCCATTTTTTTTTGGCAACAGATGTGCCCTTATGAAAACCGAGGTGGATGGAGTTGCATGACACCACGTCGTACGACATCAAGCACGCTTGGTGTTGGTCTTCTCTTCTTCCCCGCCGTACATCTAAAACGCGTCTCCGCTGTGTACTGCCACTTTTTTTTTCTGTTCTGATTTCTATTTTTGTGTGGGTTTCTTCGCATGTTTGTTCGTTCATGTTTCTTCATTGGCGTTTTCTGCAGATTGCTGATCGGATTCAACGGAGGTGAAGATGCTCGTGCCGAGACTCACTGCCGCTGTTTTCGAGGAGCGCTGTTGTGCTTCTTCTTTCATTCATTCGATCTCGTCCGCCTCCCACCTACCCCACTCCCCCATGCTGAAGTTGGGTCAGTCGTCGCCTTTCCCTCCATGATGGTGTACGGTGCCAGCGGTGGTCTTCTCTTTTATTTGTTCTGTTTTGACCTGGTTTCCCAAGTCAAAGTGGATGGCACACCTTCACAGCAGTAAATGCATGAAGATCTCAGCATGCAGTGAACGACGATGAATTGGGGGAGGCAACCTTGCACCTCCAACTCATGCGTCGGCAGTTTAAGAGATTTATGCATATGTTTCGTCGTTCCTGCTTCTGCTGGTGATTCTTCTCCGTCATGCCAACCAGTTATTTTTGGTATATGTTCGTTGTTACGGCCGTTGTTTGTCTTTCTTGCATCAAAAAAAACTTCCATTCACTGAACGAGAGAGAAGAGAGGGGCCTGCCGTCGTTCTCCCCCTCTTCTCTTACATAGTGTGACTAACTGTACCAGAGCGACACAGCGGTGAATCATTCTCCCTCCATCTCTATTTTTTTTTCTTTCTTTCTCTCTGACTGGCAGTACCCATCTCGAGAACACGCCCATCCTCTGCCATCCACAAAACACCAACGCATTAGACACGTTACCACACAACTTTGATCGTATTCTGGATTCGGCGCACTTCGAAGGGTCTTCTTTTTTTTTGTGGTTTTCATAATTCCAGAACAACAAAAGAACAGATTCTCGCACGCAGACTCGTACCCTGGCCCACAACGCGCAACACAGACTTACCGTACATAAAACGCCCCCAATCACTCGTTGGGTGCGCAAGGGAACGCCTCTTTCTTCTTTATATTATTAGCTTTCTTTTCTTTTTCGCGGCGCATCGCGAACACAGGTGACCTTACGCCGGCGCTCCCACAATCACGCCCCCTCCCACACCCGTTCATCCCCTCAGTCCACCTCTTGACGGGACGACACACCCACACTTATGCAGCCACAATACTTCAATGGTGGAGGCCAGCGGATCACTCCGATGGCTCCAGCAGCTACTTACTCGTCCCAGGATAGCTCGCTTGGTGCGGAGCACCCAGGAAACTTCACAGCCATGTCGCACGATATGACGGCCAAGACGACGTCACCCAACCCCCTCCCAGCCGGGTATGGCGCGTCAATGGTTGGGGTGAATCCTGCACCGCCGCTGGGCCTCTCCATGATGGGTATGCCTGGGCCCTTTTCCATTGCCAGTCCAGCCATATTTGATGGGCAGGGGGCCATGTTGGCGCCGGCAGAGCGGCAGAATTACCCGAAACCGGCGGATCCCATGAGTACCGCAAGCAGAAACAGCCGCGTGGAGTCCCAGAACAGCTCCTCTCGCTCCTACAGCAGCAACATCTACGTCGCTTCACTTCCTGAGAACTTTTCCGATGCAGACCTGATGAACCTCGCGGCTCCCTATGGTGAGATCATCTCTGCCAAGGCGATGTGCCGCCGGGGCACCAAAATATGCAAAGGCTACGGTTTTGTTCTCTTCAAGCACGAAGAAGACGCAGCAAAGGCGCAGGCTGCCCTCATGGGCCAAATTGTTGGTGGCAATAAGATTCAAGTGCGTCGTGCACGTGTCTCTGCCTCTGCCCCACTCATGGAGAGTAGCGTCATCAAGCCAGATACCTCACGTAGCACCATGAGCGGCAACAGCAGCATCGCCTCTGGAGCGGCGGTGATGGTCAACGCGAATGATATTCCCTACGGACTTCAGGCCGTTGCGCCACCCGCCAACACCATGGGAGGGGCACCGCCCGGAACATGCTGCTACATGCCAATGCAGAGCCCTTCGATGCCACTAGGGATGTGGCCCGCTCCGGCGCCGCAATCCTTCGTGGAAGATCCGCGTGTGCAGCCTCAACCACAACCCGTCATGTACTTTATGGTCCCTATGCCCAATCCCACACTCTAGTACACCAGAAGCTCAAGCTTCACTATCTTCCGCTGCTCGTACATCTTAGTTGCCTGGACCACTCTATAGCAGCGGTAGCAGCGGATCCAGGCTCAGCGGCCACAACCCGTCGTTTGGTTGTTGGATGGATCTCTCTCCACCCCTTCCCCCTCCCATTTCCCCTTCCCCCTCATCCCGCCAACCCCCTTTTCTCTCTCAATTCGCGGTGCTCGCGCCCCGAGGTGAGATTGAAAACACGCGCATTCATTAATACAAGCATCTGCGAAGGGAAGTGGGTACAGACACACACAAAAAAATGAAAAAAAGAAAAGAATGTCTTTTTTGTAAATCAAGATGCAGATGCGGGACATAAATACGACGCGCTTGATATCTTTATGTACGTTTTCCGTAGAACATCCATCCATTCGCGTTTCTCACATTTCGCTCCCTCTTGGCGGTTCTTCTTTTTTTTTTTTTTGCTTTGCTCCTTTTAGTACGCTACTTGGGATCACTCTTGCTTCATTTGTGTGGCTTCTATTTTTGCCGTACCCCCTTCCGTGGAGGTGATGTGGCACACCCCAACAACTCATCATTGTAACCCAAGCTCAACACAACACCAAAAACATTTTTTGTTTGTTGCTGTTTTGATTTGTGTGTTAAATTCTTTCTCATCATCTTCATCATCATTTTTCGTCGTTGATGGTTTTGCCTGGGCACTCCATCGTGTCCCAACTCGGCGCATCGCTCTCGCCCCTTTTTACCGATAACCACCGCTCCTGCTGTTGGGCTTGCTCGCCGCAGCCACAGTGGAGTGGGGGCGAGAGGGCCCTACGTACGTACGTACGTCTGCCGGGGAACCAACAAGCTTTTTACTTCTTTCGGAGAGCGGGTATGTGTCCCGTCGCGACCCTCCTGCCATGTATACATGGGGGCGGGTTCACCGTATACGTGCTCAGTTGTGTGAGGGCTGCACCATCCCCCCGTCGCTCCGCTTTCGCTCTCGCTGTATCTCCTGCTTGTTTGTCTGGAACCATCTCATTAAACCCACGCACTCGTGCATTAGCAGGCGCACGTGCTTTTGCGTGCGAGTGTGCTGGTATAGTAAAAGACAAACGATGGGTGGATGAGGAGGGACGTGGCGGATTCTTTTTTTTTTTTCTTCTTCTTTGTTCGTGTGGCCCCCAACAATGTTTTTTTTTCTTTTATGGCGATAAGAACGTGGAAAGGAGAGAAACGCATATACATGGGCGTCGTTTTGCTCTTCTCAGCGGCTCATCCCAAGCGTATTTGGGAGAGTGGTCGAGCCGTACTCCCTTTTTTCCTCCCTCCGACGTACTTCACCTCCTCAGATCATCGTGCTGTCGCGAGCTTCCGTTCTTCATTTTCTGTGTTTTTTTTTCTGTGTGTGTGTGAGTGTGGAGAGTGAAAGCCTCCACCTCTATTGATCTACTTGCGAATCAGCAACGTTGTGATTTGGCGTCACCTCTGTCTTGGTGAACGTCTGTATGTGTGTGTGCTTGTGCGTGTTGTTGTTGTGTTGTTGTGTTGATTTGCTTGTTCGCTTGTATCTTTATGTTGGATCTTTCGGTCGGCTTCTTCTTCTTTCTCGTACGTGGACGCCGGTTCTGAATCTCCTCCTTCACTTGAGCCCTTCTTCTTTTTTTGTTCTCTTTATTTGTTGATTGGCTGGTTTCTTTTTTTTCCTTTTCTGACCGTGTGTGATGGCTGCGATTGTTGGTTGGTTGGCTATATCCTCTGTCTGTATTTTTCAAGCACCAGATGCTCCTGTGTGATGCCAACAAGAGAGAACTGGTTGATATCTTTGCTCTGACTTTGCTTCCTTCTTTGCGTTGATTCAGGTTGGGAGGATATCGTGCGCACCAACCTCAGGGATTCACAAAGAAGCGGGAAGGCACTTTTGGCTCCCACCAGAACTTCTGGTGGCGTCGACCCACCCGCTTAATGTCGGCCCTTCGTTGAGGTTTAATTTCAAGTCTTGTTTTTTTTTTCTTGACGTACGCCAGGAATCTACTCTCAATTCCTTTTGCTAGTTCCTTCCGTCGCTCCATTTGATTGTTCTTCCCGCGTTGTTCGTTGTATGAGTTGTCCCTCTCGATTCTTTTGTTCGTATTTTTCCAGATGCTCTTTTTCGCGTGTTTCTTTTCTTTTCTCTGCACACCATTCACGTTCGGCACTCTCTGAAGGTCAGTTGGCCATGCGACAATGGATGAACGGCGCACACACGCGTCGGCTAGGCGACGTAGGTCTTGTGGCCGTTGAAAGCGTTTTTTTTTTTTTTTTGCAACATTGCGTTCGTTTTGGGAATACCTGCTCTCTTGGTCGCATGAATATATGAGTTACTGCATCCACATGTTTGCCAGAAGAGTCTCCACCATCTCTACTTCCGCCCGTTGCTCTCGTCTTCTTCCATGAAAACAAGCTTGTTTAGAGCACCACTCGTACAATCTGCCCTGTGTGGTTGTCGGCCACTTTTCCTCTTTCTCATCGCATCGCATCTAATTTGCTGTTGTGCGTCGGTGGTCCATCCAACCCACCTCCATCGTACCTTTTACGTACAACCTCGAAACATTTTTTCACCATGTTCGTGGTTCAGGTGGCGGCAGACATCTTCTCCAAGAAGCTCAACTTTGAGCTGAGCTTCCCCGCTCGTCCATCGATGGCGGAGCTCACGAGCGCCGTAGAGACGGCCTTCTCCGCTGAGATCGCCAACACGCGGCCGGAGAACGTCCCGTCGCACACCTTCCGCGTCTCAAAGATCAAAATCTACGACGAAGAAGAAAACAAGTGGGTGGACCTCCACAGTGATGGCCAACTGACAGACTACTGCCAGGTCTACGCCTTCCAGCCCGCCAACGCGTGGCACAAGGAGACGCAGAAGGCCATTCCGCCTGCCACGAAGCCGCCAGGCTCCTCCCCACAGCGCACCTCCGCTGCCGGCGCGAGCAGCAGCGCCCGCCCCGCCAGTGTTTCTGGCAGTGGTGCCTTGGCGCCCTACACGGGTCGCACAGACACCTCTGCACGCAAGGGTGCCTATCCCGCGAGCACCTCCACCGCCCTCGTTGCGCGCAACGTGGACCCAACCGAGGATGAAAAGTTGCGCGTGGTGTTCTCTGAGTTCGACGTGAAGGGCACACGTTTTATTGACATGGACGACTTCAAGACGGGCTTCCGCAACATGGGCCTCGACTTCTCCACGGCCACGATGGATGACCTCTTCGAGCGTGGTGATGTGAACCGCGATAGCCGCATTTCCTACTCGGAGTTCGAGCGTTTTGCCAGGTTGTACCCCATCATGATCAACTGCCTCTACTTCCGCAGCAAGGCCTTCTGGGAAGAAGACCAGCTAAACAAGGAGCTGCAGGCGGAGCAGGAGAATGTGAGCAAGGCGGAGCAAAGCCTCGAGATGGCGCAGCGATCCTTGGAGAGCACGGAGGTGGAGGTCACCACGGCCAAGAACGCCGTGCGGGCGGCGGATGAGGAGCTCAAGCAGCGCACCGAGCGCATGCGCGAGCTGGCGCGCGACTTGGATGATGCCAAGAAGGAGAAGGAGCGGGCGATGCGCGAGAAGCGCGATCGTGAGAAGGAGCTCAGCGACATCAAGGATCGCGAGAAGGACTTTCGCAAGGAGCTGCAGGATCTGGCGCGGGAGGCAGATAAGCTCGACCGGCGTGCGGGGGCGTTGGAGAATGATGCCGTGGCGGCCGATGATAAAGTGCGCCAACTGCAAAAGGCACTAGAGGAGGCGAGGCGGGCGGCGGATCGCGCACACCAAGCATCAGAGCAGGCCTCTGCCGAGGCGCAGCAGGCGAAGGAGCGCGAGAAGGATGCCGCGCAGGAGGTGGACGCCGTCACGCATGAGATCCCCAAGGCCGAGGGCAACGTGCGCCTGGCGGAGCGCAACGTGGCGGTGGTGGAGCAGTCGCTGAAGGAGCTTGACAACGTTGGCAAGGATCTCGGCAGGGAGGCGGATGAGGCAGCGCGCCGCCGCGACGCCAACGAGCGCGCCGTCGCGGAGGCGAAGGAGCGGGTGACGATTAGAACTCGAGAGGTGGAATCATCACGCCAGGTGGTGGTTGAACGCGAGCGGCTCGTGAAGGAGAAGATTGGCGAGCTGGAGGAGCACCGCCGTCAGCGTGAGCTCGTGACGCAGCATGAGCGCACGCTGATTGAGCAGGAGCTTCGCCTCCGCGAACAGCGCGATAGTTTGGAGCAACGCGAGACGAGGCTGCTCTCCGAGGCAAGCAGCTTCCTTGGCAACATCCGCAACAACCTCGCCGCCGGCCGATCCTACTCGCGCGACCCTTCCGCATTCTAGATATGCATCGCCCGTCGTCGCACCACGTGTGTTCGTCATCATGATGGTTGAGCACGTCAACGAAGGCCCGAGGCAGCTTTTACTTGCTGTGTTTCCGCTCCACTTTCTTGGTTGTATTTGCTCTGTTTTTTTTTCTTGCTTTTGGGAGCTGGTAGAGTCCTTGATTGTACCGTGTATGTGCTGGGCTGAGTTTGGTCAAGAACCAGTGGAGAGACATCACATTTATAGAAGCTAAACAACACACCTTGTGCTTGTGCCGTATTCTTTCTGGTGCGAACGAGACGTGGCGTGGCGGGTGATTAGCCAATGTTCCGCGGAACAACATTTTTTTTCATGACTTGCTTAGAAACATTTTTTCCGGGGTTAAAGAGCATCTCCCGTACGTCTTTTGTACCGCTGGATCGCAGCCAATGTTGGCGGAGGTCCTCCTTCATCACCCAACGTAGTCATGGGTTGGCAGTAGCAGCAGCAGATATGCGTGCTGTTGTTCTGCCAGAAGCATCAGTCACTCTGTGCGACCTCCATCCTTTGACCTGCACCTTCACTGTGTCCTGCTCTTCTTCCTTCGCTATTTTCATCTGGCTTGCTGTTGTAGTATTCTCCCCATTGAGGAGCACACCCACAACCCTGTGTGCGAGGCACGATGCTGCGTTGCTCCACGACATGGCTCGATGCGGCTGTTGCCTCATGCAGTCCTGCCACCCCAACCAACGCCGCCTCCTCTGCCGCACTCTTCAGCCTGTACCGTCGATTGCTGAAGAGTGGCGAGAGCCCGCAAATGTTGCGCCGCTGTATCGATGCCCACCCCCTCGCTGAGAGCCTGCAGTACGGCCTCCAACTTCTGCGCCTGCAACGGGCGCTCACCGAGGTGGATTCCCAAGCACGTGAAACATCCACGTGGCGGGTGTTGCGACGCATGCGTCTCGCCGGCCAACGCCGCTATCACGCCTGGCGGCTGACGCACCTTCGTCTTAAGCTGCACTGTCGCGCTACTTTACTGGACGTACTCGTCTACGTACTCTTTCTTGTGGTGTGCGTGCTGCTCTATGAGATTGTGCATACCTGCCGTGTTGGGGTACGCCGTGCCGAAGACCGCTATCGTACTTTGGCCATTCCAGTGATTCAGACGTTCGAGGCGTTGGAGGCGGCACAGGAACGCAAGCGCCGCCTCCATGGTGAGCTGGAGGATGACATTAAGCGCGAGCGGTGAGTAGCCAACTACTCTCGTCTCCCAACACATTATTGCTGTTGTTGTTGTTGTTGTTGTTATTGTGTGGCTGCACAACCACCAATGCTGTCTGGTGAGCCCACAGATCTTCAAACTTGTGTGTTGCAACATCACTACTCTCTATCTGCTCATGTTCATTTTCCTTCTGCATGATGCTCATTACATGTTTTACTAGGTTTTCGCACTCGGCTACTCTTCTCCGCTGCCGACGGATCATTGGCACACTGAGTGAAACAACACACAAATAGAGGTGTGTGTGCGCGAGAGAGAGAACTACATTAATGATGCACGTTGAGCAGCCATCCACCGATGCCAACAAGCCAACTTCTGTTGGCGATGTTGTGGCGTACCTGCACTCCGCTGGGCAGCAGTACCGGGAGCACATTGAGCTCCTCCGCCGCCACAAGGCCATCGTGGAAAAGGAGGGTGCCCCGTTTCGGCCAACCATCTCCCTCCACGCGCAGCGCATGCACGAGGCATCGCTGGAGCGTCAGAGTGAGCCTATCGAAGACCGGCTTCTTCAGGTGGTGGAGGCACGACGTGCTCGGGCGGCGGAGTACGCGTCCATGCGCGAGGATGAGCATAACTCCAGGCTGCAGGCGTGTACCTTCACGCCGGCCGTAACGAGGATGGCGGCACAACTGGATCGTAGCGATGTTGTCGAGACGCAGGAGGCATGGACCAAGGTGCATCGCGAGCGGCTGGAGCGGGCCAAACGTGTGGCGCTGCGTGAGGAACTGCGCGAGATGAGCGCGGCGCCACGCCTCTCACCCTATTCGGAACAACTTGCCGCAGCGCGGCGGGACCCGAATGAGCTAATTGAAGATCGCCTGTTGCATCACGATGAGCTGCGACGGCAGCGGCTGTATGAGCAGGCGGAGATGGCGGCCAACGGCCTCGGCCACAGTGAGGCCACCACTCGACGGCCCTTCTCGCCGCAGATATCTGCTCGCGCCGCACGCATGCATCGCGATGCCGCCGATTGCTCGCAGCGCCTGCACACCCTCCACACCAATCACACCCGCCTCGACATCAGCGACGATGGTTGTACCTTTCATCCCAAGCTCACGCCAGCCTCGAACGTGTTGTGGCAGAACTTCTACAAGGATCCAGCCGCTGCCGGGGCTGAGGTGCATGAGCGTCTCTACACACACGCCAGCAGACAAGCATCTCACGCCCGTGCCGATGTTTTTGCCCTCTCCGACGACAGCCATCGCCCCTCCATCAACCCCAACTCTCAACGCATCGTGGCTGAGCGTCGGGCTACACGTCGCAGTGGCAGCGCTGCCTCTTCTGCCATGGGCAGTGAATGCTCCTCACAGCGTTCGGGAGATGCGAGCCCAGGCAGCCGCCTCCATAGCACCACGACGAGCAGCTACCGCCAAGGATTGCCGTCAGCCGCCGTCCAGCGGCAGGAACAACGCACGGCGGAGGAGCTCCAGCGATGCACCTTCCGCCCCGCCATCAATCCCACCTCCGACGCCCTGTGGCGAAGGAAGGTGGAGCTCCTCACCCACGGACGTTCATCGGCAGAGGCGCGACGCATGCTGGAACAACAATCTGCTGCACGGCGTGCATCGAATGAGGAGAAGCTACGCCAGGCACGCACGGCACGTGAGCGAGAGGCATGCACCTTTGCTCCAACGGCCGTCCATGGCAAACCCATTCGCGGCCCACACCGACGAACAAATCTCCCGATTGATGAGCGTACCATCGTCTGGGACGACCAACGTCGGCAGCGTCTCGAGGAGCTCCGCGCGGAGCTGGAGCGGCAAAAGCTGGCCGAATGCACCTTTGCACCGCAGGTGGAGGCGGCCTACCCGCTACCGCGTGCCGCCAACGCCCCGATTCCTGGCGCAGAGGCCTACCTACATCGTCAGGAGCTGGCAAGGCAGCAGCGTGAGGAGGCGGCGCAGTGGTGGCGTCCACGGGCACCAAGCGACGCTGCCATGCCGCCATCGCCATCCCCGTCGCGGCATTCGCGCTCCACCCCACGCCACGCCAGCCACCGCACGTCATCATCACCACACGGTGGCTACGAGGAGGATGCGTACGATGATTCACCCCAACCACACACAGACGACCATCACCATCACCATCACCATCATCGCAACAGCCATGGAAGGAGCGGATCTCGTTCCTCCAGCTGGATAGATGATGATACCTACATCACGCAGCAGAAGCCACGACGTAACACGTCGATGGATCAGCCTACACGTAGTACTCGCCAATTGTACTAAGTTGTGTGCGTGTGCGTGTTTAGACTTTACCACACCAACAACATCACTTCACCAACAACTTAGAGGTGAGGGGAGGAGGAACCCATCCGCCGTACACGACTGAGCTGATGGGCCTAGATACCACACCTCCTCCCCACCGACTTTGCGCTTTATGATTGTCTTGGATCACACGTTTTTCAATGCACCACGCAATTCTTCATGAGTTGTGTATGTTGTCATGGATGATGCCATCAGCAAAACCTGTTTGCCTCCTCCTTCTCTACTTTCACTTCGGCACAGCCAAAGCATAGCCCTTCCGTACATCACGCCACAACAGCTTCTGGCATAATTTTTTTTTTTTTGGATTGCACGACGTGCCATCGTCGGTTTGCCACGCAGGACCCCCATCCTCGCCACTGGCATACGCACCTATACGGGCACCAACAGGACGTCGCACACTCTACGTTGATACACCTCGTCGTTGTTGGGTACCTCTTCACTCTGCATGCTGCAGTGGTAGAAACTACCTTATACACACACGTACACGTACACAGAAACACTCTTACAAACAACACAACAACAGCAGCAACACATTTTAGGGGGACGTTTTTCTTCGCTAGTTGGCAGTGGCCTTCCCTCTCTCCTCCTCTTCCCCCTCCCCCCCCCTCAACGGCCACGGCGAACCCACGTATTAACATCTTCATCACTATCGCTCACCCCACATCCACCCGTCTTCCATGTCGGAAAATGTTCGTGTTGTGGTACGCGTCCGGCCCTTTCTCCCCAACGAGGGCACCGCTGGCTGCGTTTCGGTTGTGCAGCGCCAGGTTTTTGTTGGTGAGCGGCGCAGTTTTGCCTTCGACGAGGTTTTTGACATGGACGCCGGCTCCGATCGAGTGACGGCCGCTGTGGGAGCTGAGATGGCCAACGACTTTGTGCGCGGTTTTAACGTTTCCGTCATTGCCTACGGCCAAACCGGTGCGGGCAAAACCTTCACGATGAGCTCCCTCACGGCGGATGTGATGGCGGAGGTTTTCTGCCAATTATCAGAAGCCGCGCAGAGTGGCACGGCATCTCAGCAGTTTTCCATGGAACTCACCGCGCTGGAGGTTTACAATGATGCGGTGTACGACCTTCTCGGGGCCGGGACGACGTGCGCCACCGATGCCTCTAGCACACCACCTCCTGCTAGTACATGCGCACCATCTTCATCGTCTCTTCATGTTCGTGAAACGCCAAAGGGAGAGATCCTCATCCCCGGACTCACGGTGCGTCGAGTGCAAACCCTCACGGAGCTGCTGAGCTGCGTGGAGAGCGCCACGGGGAATAGAAAGACGGCCTCGACCTTCGTCAACGCAACGAGCTCGCGCTCCCACTGCGTCGTGACGATGATTCTTCACCGCGATGGAGCCGTCTCGCGCTGCTGCTTCGTTGATTTGGCGGGCAGTGAGCGGCTGAAGAAGAGCCACGGCGTTGGCATGGCCAACCACAATGGCAGCATGACGCTCTCACCAACACCTGTACCACCACTCGGCTTCGGCGGAAGTTCGTCCTTCATCAACAACAATAACAATGGGGTTGATGGATCTGGCGGCAGCAAGAACAAAGATGGGGATCTTCTCTCCGCCCCTTACGCAACGGAGCGCATGCGCGAGGGCATCAGCATCAATAGCGGCCTTCTTGCGTTGGGCAACGTCATTGTGGCGCTCTGCACGAAACAACCACACATTCCTTACCGCAGCTCCAAACTCACCCGTATTCTGCAGCCCCTTCTCAGCGGGCAGAGTAAAACCTCGATGATTGCGTGCATCTCTCCCCTCGCCACACACCTGGAGGAAACGCTGAATACGCTCAAGTACGCCAATCGTGCCAAATCCATCAAGACCGACCCGCACATTGTGCCACCAACGGCCTTCTTCTCACAGGCGCAGGCGGAGCAAACCATTTTGGATTTACGTCGTGAGCTGCAGGAGGCGCAGGCTCAACTTCAGGCCAATATGGCCAACGCTCGCGGGCGATCTAGTGCGGTATCTGCACATCATGCACATCGCCAGGGCAACGGTGCCATGCCAAAGCGAAGTGCCTCTGCCAACACGGAACGCCACGCTTCTTCTGCGGCAGACGCAGAGCATAGTGCAGATCGTCAGCGCTGCGAGGATTTGATGAAGGAGGTGCGAAACTTACGTGCACGTCTGGCGACGGAGCAGAGTGTTTCCAAGCGTCTCGAGGATGATCTCTTCACGGCTGAGTACACGACGATGGTGGAGGTTGAGAAGCGCAAATCGCTGGAGCAGGAGCTGGAGGAGCTCCACCACCAACAGCAACAACAACAACAGCAAACGCCGCCGCCGCACATGATGCAGCTCTCTCCCGAGGCACTGCGAGTAAGTAGCAGCAGCAGCAGTGGCAGAAGTAGTGCCAGCGATCTCACGCAGCTCAGCTCACCGACCTTGAACACACATCGTTCCGTCGTGAAGAACCTCACCAACGAATCTGACGCCCTCAACGTACAACTTCGACGCAAGCAGGAGGAGCTGGACCACACGCTGGCCCTCCTCGAGGCCAAGAAGAGGAGTATGGCATCCCCACACGCATCGGAGCGTGCGGCGGAGGTGGCACTGGAGGCGCAGAGGCGGAAGCAGCTGGAGGAGATACGTCAGCGGCATGTTGATGCAACAAAGAAACTCTCCAAACTCCGCACGGAGCTCGCTCAGGCTGTGCAGCACCACCACCAACTTCAAGGGCGTCCCAGTGAAGATCGACGTAACAAGACGAAGGATGGTGAGGCGTGGCGGCGTTTGCAGTCTGGCCACCGCGGCCAGCTGGATCGAGCGCAGGAATCCGTCGTGGAGATGCAGCGCCTCGTTGCGCTCGCTGAGGAGGATCTCCGCACACACTTCCGTGAGATGGAGGCCATATCTGCCTCGCTCCGCGCTCAGCATAATGACGCCCCCACCCCCTCTCGAGGAGCTGGCGGCGCTCATCTTCACCGACGCGATGCAGCTGCGGCGTCGGGCACCACAGATCAGCACACACTTACCACCGCCCAAGAGGTGGCGCAGCTCAAGCGTCAGGCGGAAGATGTACGTCGTGAGATGTTGCGACTGCAGGCACGCCACACACTGCGTCAATCACAACTGAACAAGGCCAAGGAAGATTTGCTGAAGTGTGAAGGAGCAGCAACCGTCTCACCTATTGTGGTGCCAGCTTCGCCCTCCGCCACCACCTCCCCATCAATGGCAGGCTCGGCTGCCGCGGGCACATCGCTGGAGCGCCTGCGCAGCCGCCAGGCACGGCGCATCACCTCCTTCGTCCTCCCGACTTCCGACCCACGTCAGGAGGAGATCAACGCCGAGCTCGCGAGCCTCGAGCGGCTGGAGCGGGAGCTGGCAGAGATTGAGACAAATCGCGCGGAGCTGCAGAGGCTGACCTCCTTCGATCCAGAAAAGTGCTCGACGGCCCGCCAAGGCTACGCCACACGTTTGCAGCGCATCACGACGGCCCTCGCCGATGGTTGCTCCACCAAGTCGCAGCGCATCAATTTGTTGCGGGAGAAGAATGAGCTGGAGGCCAAGCTCGGGCAGCTCATCACCTACGAGCGAGCGATGGAGGAGTCTGTGGCACAGCAGGCGGAGCTTAACGATCGTATTGATTCACTTAATGAGGCACGCAAGTACCATCTTCACCGCGTACGTCGATTGCAACATCCTTCTGACGGCACCGGTGAGCTGATGGAGGGAGCTGCACCTCCTTCTGTGCGGGATATTAACTCCGCACGCCACTCCCGCCGATCATCTATTAGCACCACAACAACGGCCACGGCCAATGGAATCGGTACGGCAGCCACCGCAACTTTCAGAAAGGTGGCTGACCTGGAGGCGATGGTGGAGCACCTGCGCCAGGAGAATGAGGCGCTGAAACAACGCCTCCACGCTCCAGAGGCATGAGCGACGCAACATGCGTGTGTACGTGTGCCTCATCTCATCACCATCACTCATTATATCGATCAATAACCTTCGTTGTTGTTGTTGTTGTAGCGCAACATCTTTGCTGCTGTACTAGTGTGGCGCATCAGAACCATGAATACGCACTGAGCTAGCCATCATATCTCTCTCCCCCCTCTCTCCCCTCCCCTAACCCCATCCATCAACCTCCATGGACGAGGCCGATGTTGTTATGGTGTTGTTGTTATTGCTGTTGCTGTCTCACGAATCATGATACATTCTTTGTCTCTTGGCAGTCTATCTGCCCACGTTGACGTATTCGTCGTGGCACTCAGCAGTACCAACCTCACCTCCTCTCTCCCCTCCCCTTCACATGCCCTCAATCCACGTACGTACATTCACTCACACCATGCATTGTTTTCATCGCATTTTATTTGTTTTGTTGTTGCGGCGGTTGGTGATAGTGGTGAATGTACGTGTTTGCTGGGGGTTGGTGCTATGCGCGTGTTGTTGGGGTTGGAAGGAGCAGCTCTCCTCACTGACAACGCTGCCCAGATATGTGTGCAGTGGCGTGAGTAGGTACATCTATTTTTTTTTGACTCATTTATGGCTTGATTGTTGGCCTTCGGCTTCGTTCCCTGCGGGTGCGTTGGCTGCTGCCGTTCGTCTCCTCCCCCAACACATCTGCGCTGGCACTTTGGGGGGTAAGTGATGGATGGCGCATTGTGCGTGGATCTTCCTAGTACGATCTTGAAGCTCTCTTGTTGTACGTGGTGCTCACTCAAGCACCATCATACACGCATGTACGCCTGCACTCCTCTCCTCCCTTTCATCATCTCTTGCTGCTGTAGTGCAGGATATCTCTCATTCATCATCTGCCGAATGTCTAGCCACGACGATGATCATCGCACGCCGATGGAGCGCTTCCTCGACGAATCAACGGCCATTCCCACGTCGGTGGAGCCGTCCACGAGTGCCGTGGCAGCCGCCGAGGATCTCTTTGATGAGGCCGCACCTCCGCTGCAGGCGCCCGCCGCTGCCCGTTTAGTGCCCCTCGTTCCCAGCGCCACAATCGCAGTGGTTGATGTGCGCGTGGATGATGATGCGCACGGCCTCTACGTACTCGGCCGTTCCAAGGAGCTACGTCCACCATACCGCATCGATGGATGTGCAAAAATCAGCTCGCGGCACTGCCAAGTAACCATCGATCCCGCCACACGCGTCGTACGCCTCACCGATCTCTCCACCAACGGCACATTCCTCAACGGAACTCGAGTGAAGAAGGGTGAGGCCGTTGTGCTGCATCAGGGTGATCGCATCGACCTGACCGCACCACCTGCGGAGGGCACCAACAACAACAACACCAACAGCAGCAGCAACGATGGAGGCGTCGTGGCCTTTCTTTTTGTACGTTTGGTGGAAGAAACGAGCGTGGTGCAGCTCGTCGAGGAGCTCACCTGCTCCATCTGCCGTGGGCTGCTTCACCGCCCCTGCAGCCTCCTTCCCTGCATGCACACCTTTTGTGCAGGATGTATCAGTGAGTGGGTACGACAACAGCCAGCTGAACGTCCAATGTGCGTGGAGTGCCGTTCATGCATCAACGAGATTCGTCCTACACACAAGATCAAAGCCTGTGTTGAGCAGCTCCTCCGTGCGGATGAGTCGTTGCGTCGGCCGGCGGAAGAGATTGCGAGGTTGGAGGCCGTGGATACCATCCCACCCGCGGGAAAAATCATTGGCAACAAGAAACGTGGTCGTGATGGCGATGATGATGATGATGAGGAGGAGGCCAACGAGAGTGATGGCAGCCACTCCTCCGCCCTCGATGATGGTGATGAGGCTTTCGTCTCCAACGGCCAACCGCTGCGCAATCCGCTCTTCGCCTTCCATCTGGATCGGCCGACGCAACAAGTACGTCTGCCAACGCAACGATGTGTGCAGTGCAGCACACCCTCGACAGAGGATGGCTTCCAGTGCCCTGAAGGCGGCCCACACTTGTTGTGTAGCGCCTGTAGGCGGCCCTTCCCAGAACGGCCTCTGTGCCCTCGCCCACAGCGCTGCCACTTGTGCAGTGCCTCCTTGTGCGACCTCTACATGCACGCCGATGGAGGTTGTGCAGCAGCCCCAGGAGCCTTCCGACCTCTGGCGGAGCATGTTTTCACCTGCATGCCGCCCAAAACCTTCAGCGGCAACATGGTGGAGCAAGGAATTCTCTCGTCCTACTTGGCCAACGCACATCTCAGCCCGGCGACGGTGTGGGCGACGTGCATTGAGAAGCTGCGCGCCGGGGAGTGGGTGCCGGATCTGAGTAGTGTGCGAGGGCCCTTGACGGCGGAGAGCGCGACGTGTACGCGATGTGCCGCCACCGTCTTTTCCGCGCTCTTGTTTCACTTCCGCCGCTCCATTCCTGCGGATGATCTCCCGGAAGCTGTTTCGCGACGGCCCAATTGTTGGTACGGCCTCCAGTGCCGCACGCAGCACCACAATGTGCAGCACGCCCAAAAGATGAATCATGTGTGTTATCAGGAAAAGCGGAAGGAGTAGCTCATTCTCCTCATGTGTTTGTGTGTAGGTGTGCTTGCTATATCCCACGCAGACACACACACATGCACACAACAACAACACGCAGAAGCTTTGGCTGACTTGTGCAGCATTTTGGGTGCCCTACTAACTCATACGTCTAAAGTGCTTCCTTTGTGTTGTATGATGTGCTGTGTACGTGCTTGACGCGTATCTTGGCCCTGTACTGGTGGTTCCTCCCAACTCCACAACTACATTCATCACCTTCTTCTTTTTTTTTCTTTTGGTGCGCACACACATGCCTTTTTCAGTAGCGCCGTTCACATGAGCAGCCACTTCAACAACACGGCGGGAACGGAGGCACGTACGCGCTTTTCGTACCTCATCTCTCGGAGACGCCCGCCCACCGTGGGGGAGCAGCGCTTCATATCTCACGCCTACTGGCGGATGGGCGTCGCCTTCTTCTTTTCCTTGTACTTCGTGTACTGCAATCCAGAGTACAGCTACTCCTACGCCGCCATACGCAAACACTACGGATGGGATGAAAACACACAGCCGCTCTTCCCGCAGTTCCTCAAGCTGCAGAAGAAGACCACAACACCAGAAACCATGTCGGAGAGTATGAGTGGCAGCTACAACAAGTGAGATATGGCCACAAGTGTGTGTGTGTGTGTGGCGTGCATCACAGAATTCTCTATCGCCAACAAGATTGTGCGTGTAGGTATGTATGTATGTATGAGTACCCCCTACGTAAGTTGGTGAAACACAACTCATACGCGTCTCTTCTATGTTTTCATATTCTTCTTCACATGTAGCACCCATCATCGTCACATCAGAGGTCTGTGTCTGGTACCCCCACCACGAGTCGTGGATGGTTCTCTCAGCATCACTCAGATTTACCAACCTTTAATGTGTAGTTATGTGCATCTTGGCCTTCATCACACACTACTGCCGCCGCTTTCCGTTTATACTCATCAGCAATCGTGATGAGGTACTCAGCCGCCTCACATACCCGCTCGCCGTGGATGCCGAAACAGGTCTACTCTGGTCGGTGGACGGCGTGGCTGGCGGATCGTGGCTCGGCGTGCACCTCCGTAGCGGCCGTCTGGCCACGGTCACCAACTGCCGCCGTACGCCGAGCGCTCCGCTGAATCCTTCTGTGGTTGCAGCCGTTGACGGTTCTGCCGAGCTGCCAGCGGAGCTCTGGCGAGGTGCTGGCCCACTAGCTGACACCCTGCAGCACACACGTGTCGTGGAGCATCCATCATCATCATCCNTACTACGCAGGTTATAACCTCCTCACCTGCGCATCGCTCCACGACTCCGCATCCTCCTTTCCGGTGCGGTACACCACCAACCGCAACGGGCTGGAGTGGGGAGAGGTGCTCCCCGCTGGAACCATTCACTGCCTACAGAACTCATACATGGACTGCTGGGCAGAGCCAAAGACCAATCATCTTCGGCAGCTGTTTTGCGAGGCGCTGCGAAGCACCATCGATGTCCTCACGCATGAGGCGGTGGATGTAGCGCAAGTAGCATCTGCGCTGGCCGATCACTGCCTCAACAACACCGACATCCACGACATGGAGGCGCTTCTCGCGGGAAACAGCCTCGACGAGAGCCAAAAAGCGGAACTAGAGGCCCTCATGAAGGCGAGTGATCCGCGCGCAGGATTCACCACCGAGGAAATGAAGAAGTGGTTCAGCTCGACGGCAGACGTGCCGATTGGCGATGGTGGTGCAGCTCAAGAGGAGCGAGATATCCAGCGCCGCATCTTCACCCCTCCGCACGACGAGTACGGCACACGGGTGCAATCGGTGGTGCTGGTAGAGCGTGTGCCACCAGCCCCCAGTGGGGAAGAGGCCGCCCTCGTTGTGAATGTGCTTCAGCGGCAGGCCG
>JASAON010001440.1:0-27757 GCA_030849065.1 Jaenimonas drosophilae
TATCGGCGGCCCTGAAATTCATGGACCCAGGCCGTTTCCATGGGTTCCGAACGTCCGCTACCATCAAGTCCACTCGTTTAAGTGCCGCAGACATCGCCAATGGGAGAGGCAAGTGAGAACAACTGGTGTTTCTTGATGGAGCGTGGAATATGAGTCCCAACAGAGGAGGCATGGCGGACTGTAGAGAGAGAGAGAGAGACACGTTGGGAATCATTGTTGTTGCGTTGTGAAGAGCTCCTGTCATCCATCTGAAACACAATGGTTATGGCGATTGGGTTTCACTGAGGATGCACTGCACTGAGTTGGCACTTCTTGCTCCTCAGGTGGAAGTCCCTCAATGACGTGGTTGCATCGATACCAATTCACACCACTTAATTCCTCTGTTCAGAGAGCGTTGGCACGCACAGCTGGGCGGATCGAAGTAGAAGAACCTGATGATGGTGGGCATCAAGCAGAAATTCATCGTTCTTTGCTTTGGACTGGCCGTCACCACCCATGAATGGTGTCTTGTCAATATAGTAGTGTAGTGCAACACCAAATTAGGTTAAAGAAGAAGTGAGAAGAAGTGTCACGTGTGCCAGGGTCAGTCATCGGCTGTTTCACAGATGTGGTCAGCACCCTCACTGAATGGACGAATCCATTCTATTGCTGGTCTGTGCACGAATTTTCTTTCTAATCCGTCATACAGCGCGGGGAAGGACAGTTTTTCATCTCTCTGATGCTGTCGTGGAACCCTCACGATCGTATCCTGTTCTACGAGAGCCAGCACGACCAAAAAAAAAAAAAACCGTCACATACACCCAAAGGCTGGCGAGCATTTGCACCTGACGACGATTGCACACAAAATTCATTGCGTAGACACCCATATGAGACAACCCCGACCGCGCAGCAGTTGCGGCTGGCGTCAAATTCCTTCCACACCTTCTGCGTGTAGACCACGTGATGAGGGGGATTCACTGCACTCCGTTACATTAGGAAAAAGTATAAAGTGGGTTCGATGGTCAGCCTTCCCACCATCTCAACAAGAAGGTGGGAAAAGGAGGAGATGGGGAGGAAGGTTAGTGTGGGGCAGCCATGGACCGGGCCAACAAGTGAGGAGCGGGGAAGACTCTGGTGTCCTTCCCCGCCACTACCCCACTGCTTCGCACAGAGACTCTCCCGCCGCCGTCCCTCCCCCCAAGTGAATTCCCCTGTTTTTGATGTCCGGTGTTTGGCGCGGTGAAGGAGGAGGGGCGGAACGGGGAGGGAAGGGAGTCAGAGCTGTTCATGAGCCCATCTCGTTGACGTCATCGCACAAGAGGAGAGGAAAACATCACACAAGACACAAGAAAGAAATCCAAAAACATGTCAATCAAAGTAAACAAGGGGGGAATGAATGTACAGGTGTCCCTCTCCCATGAGTGTGGAGGTGCTGCCGTCTTCCAGTTTGACCATGATGCGAGGGAGGTGGAATTGTGGGTTCAACCGCATGTTGAAGAAGGTGGTTGGCGTATAGACAGTTGCTGGCGGAGGATCTTGTTCTCGCCCCCCTTCCCCCCACCACACCCTCCGTGAAGTAGGAAGGGAGGAAAAGAGAAGGGAGAGAATACTTCGCCGAAGAGACAAACACAGCGGGGAACCCACACAGAAAACATGCAATCAGAAAGCAAGCAAGAAAGAGAGGTGTGTGTGTGTGTATGTGTGTGTGTGCGCGTGCATGAGGGAGATGGAGATGGTGCTCTATCTTGGTAAGTTTGTGCTCTGTGAGTGAAACACGCTATGCCCTACACCAACCACCTTACTGATACTCAATGTAGCACATGATGGAGCTTCCAGCTAGGGGATTGCCAGACACGTCGTGAAGGGGAACGCGACGGTAGCCACGACGGCACAACCGAAGGGGAATGATGGCCTCACCCAGGAAGCCGTCGGGGCTGATGCGATCGCGGCAGAAGACTTGGAAGATGATGGAGGACATGGCCCAGCGCGGTACCTCCCACGTGAATTCGTTGTCACCATTGCCCTGCCAGATTGGGTGGAAGCCGTTGCCCTCGACGCACTGCGTCCGCTTCGGTGCCGCATTCATCTCCGGCCCATCAATCGAGACGGAGATCAGTGGGTCTACGTTGCCGTCTACGCCCCGTGGTCGGGGAAGACAGAAGGCCGAGATGATGACTAGCTTCACGGCACGCTTATCACTCGACTTCTGCCAGTTCACGTGTGGCGCACGCATGTACCGTGGCTTCAACACGTAGCCGCAACCTCCATTGTCCATGAAGAAGCTGCGGTTGTAGCGCCACTCAAAGGTGGTGGTGGACTGCCAATTCATGGCGACCATCTGACACCCACAGTTCCAGAGCGCCTGAGGGTGCATGTTGCTGCTGTCAAAGCGCGACCCAGCAGGGTAGACCCGCGTAAGGAAGACTTCGTTCATGCGAACGAACTGATCGCGCTTAGACACGGCAAAGCGCTTCGCCTTGCCCTCTGAGTAGGAGGTGCATTGGTTCGGGAAGCGGTCGGCGAGGTAGGAGAGATCGTCCATGCCCTCGAAAGGAACTGACTCAATGGCGATGAGCGCGGAGAGACGCGGGGTGACCTCCGCCTTCTCCTCCGACTTGCTTGCCTGACGTTCCTCCTTGGCACGCACGTAGTCCTCGTTCACGGTGTTGTTGGAGCCCTCATCCTCATCATCTTCATCCTTCTCCACACCAGGGGCCTGGGCGGGGTGGTTCCCGCGCTTACCCTTGAGCAGAATCTTGTGCTTGAGGTTGTTGGGGGTGAGGTTCGTCGTTGGCCGCTCACCAGGGGCCCAGTCCGGTCTAAAGAGGGAGTCCCCGAGGAAGTCTTCCAAGATGGCCGCCATACGGTCCTGCTGTGCCGAAGAAGCGTGCAACTCAATGGAGAGGATGATGGGGTAGTGGGAGGTTTCAAAGGCATAGCCGTTGATCATCTGAATGCAATCCACGAATGGAATCTTGGAGGTACGTGTATAGCCGTGATAGACGATGGGCTCTCCGTCACTGCCGTTCCAGCAGTCAAGCTCCAGGCAGCGGCAACCCTCAAGCAGCGCTCGTTTGTACATCTCTGGAGAGGAGCGACTAGTGAGTTGATCACCAGTCAGGTAGGTGTTGTGTGATGAGTTGATGAAGTAGGCAGAGATGGGCATATTCATGTCCTGGTAGACGCTGATGGTGCGCTCGCGCTTGGCAAGGGAGCAGAACCGATAGCTGGCCAAGTAGCTCAGGAAGTGGTTGCGATCAATGGAGTCGGCGTCCACACAGCCAATGGCATTGAGGGTGGCGTCAATGGTGGCATCGTCCGAGGGGCCTGCCTGAACGCGACGCACAAAGTCAGCAAATGCAGCCTTGGTCATGGTGGGCTCTCCTTGGGAGAAGTGGTCGAACAAGGGGGTCAGCTCATCAAAGGTGGTGGAGTTGATGTAGGCGGTCTCAAACTCGGTGAAGGTGACGGACGAGGTGGATGGAATGGCCGAAAAAATCTTAACGCACAAGGCCTCGGGGAAGTTCAGATCGTCAATGATGCCCTTCACCTGGCTGTACTCGAGGACACCCGTTCCACGTTGGTCATGAGTCATCCAAAGCTCCATAATCCACGAGCGATTCACATCAGGAAGAATTTTGCTCGCGTTGGGGTTCGCCAGGAATGCTTCATATGCCGCCACTGTGACGGGGTTGTTTTGGCACGAACGGGAGATGATCTCCGTCGCCTCATCCTCCTGACAGTGCACGGCTGACATGACAGCATTTCGTAACGAGGCAAAAAAGTTGGCCGACTGATTCTTGTCAGGGTCCACAGCCTTGAAGTAGTCCTCCACGAGCATGGAGCAGGACTGAATCCGGTTCTCCTTCCCCGAATCCACCTGGGGAGGAGGAGTGGATGGCTCATCATGATGTGGCTTTGAGGTACAAGATCCCATGGTTTACAAGACTATCCAAAGATACCCGATCACTGATAGATGATAATGATGATGATGAAATGTATTTGTGTGCGCGTCTGTGTGACTGTATGTAACAAGGTCAACCAAGCTCGTGCTCGTAATACTCTACGCGTTAGACAACCTAACTGAAACAAGAACGAAATCAACAAGTAATGAGTGGTGCTGACACCTTGAGTGACCGCTTTGAACTGAAGAAAAAAAAAGACAGAATAGAAGAAGAAGAAGAGGAACGGTTACGTATGAAACGATGATGGGTTGGGTAGAAATGAGGACACAACGGTCGGTGCATGGGTGATGGGGGCTGCCTTAGCTGTTGTGTGAGTTACTCACTGCGTGATGACCTCCACATCCACCGTCTCCACGGTGTATGTGTGGTCCTGCTGGACGTACACCTCCCCCGAGACCCCAGGAAGAAGGAGTCGATTCGTCTGGTTGTCACGTAGTGCCGCACCGGGACCAAAAATGTGACGTGGGTACGTCACCCCATTCGTGGGTGCTTTAAGGCGTCCGTTGAGGTTGGTGAGCTCCACGGTGATGTGGCTAGTCATGGTTGAATCCTACACGAGGAAGGTGGGATGAGAGGGGGGGGCGTGAGGGCCAAAGACTCATCATTCCGTATATTACCACACACACGCACATACACCAACGGGTCAAAGGCAGGAGGGAGAGGTGGGGAAGATGGATTTACTTGCAACATGCGTCTGTGACTGTGAGTGTGTGAGTGCCTTAGACCTCCACCTCGCAGAGGTCGTGGAACATGGCAAAGGAGAGTGAAAACTGACTGCGGAGGGCGACGGCGGGGGAGCAGTCTTCGCCCTCCAACACAAAAGACACCGCGACGGAGTTGGTTCCCCGATGTTGGCGCCGAACGCACTCCATCCGCTCCGCCACCCGCTCAGACATGTTGTAGACGCACGGCTGGCGCACGCGCACGTCGTGGTCCAAGTCAAGGCTCCCCAACGGCCGGCGTTCCTGCAAGGTGAAGACGTCGGTCTTGATGGAGGCGAGTGAGGTGGGGTCCTGCATCACCGAGGCCTGCATGCGGCTTGGCTTCACCACCACCGGGCGGTACGTGACGGGGGATGCCGTTTCAGCCGCGGCCTCCGTCAAGGATGGTGCGCACAAGAAGCTCAGACCATGAGCTGTGGCAAAGTCACGATAGAGCTTGGCGGAGAGTCGGCCACAGCGTGGGTAGATGGCCTGCTCCATCCTACTCCCTTCATACGGGACGGGAAGCACCACGTCGGTGATATCGTACTGGGCCGCATCCTCGTCGCTGTTTACCATCCTCACCGATCCATCCCCCGCGTGGAAAATGACGTCACCGCGATGCACGCGACGTCCGCCATCCAACAGCCGCTGCGTTGCCATGGCGTTCCAGACAAACTCAGCGGCGCTTCCACGGCAGCGGCGTCGCAGGGGACTTGCCCGCCAGACGGACATCAACTCCGCCGCGTCTCCCCTGTTGGTGTGGTAGGCAAGAAGGGCGTCGAGCAACGCACGTACCGAGCGCTGAGATGAGCCAATGGCACCCGTCTTCATCCACTGCTCCAACGCCCCAATTGTGGTTCCATCCTCGGCGTTGATGTAGCTCAGGAAGGCATCGTGGTGGGCTGGGTTGCCCTCCGCCAGCAGCTGCAGCACACAGCCAATGACGGAGCGTGGGTCCTGCTTCTCCTCCAGTGCCGCCACATCAAAGAAGGTGTTGGAGCCAATGCCAAAGTGCTCCACCCCAAAGTAGTTGATGAATCCCTCCGACTTGATGCGTCGAAGTCCATCCAGGATCTCCGCCTCCTTCCCATCCACACAACGCAGCATCATGCGATAGAAGAAGGCGTTTGGCCTGGTGCTGAGTCGGGCAAAGTCCTCCGCTGCATGGTGCCCCACCGGATCCAAGACGAGTGGGTGCAGGTTATACAGCCGATTGACGTGGAGAAGCTGCTCGCGGGAGACACCGACGCAGGTGCCAAATTGGCTCACACAACCCCCATGACCACCAGGCGCGTGGTGCAGGACCAGCGCATCGGCAGGAACCCCAATCTCGTACAAGAAGCGTTGACGGATGCTGTGGAGGCTTTGATTCTCGCGGTACATGACAAAGTGAAGAAGAGGGAGCTCAGCTGGAAGGTTGCCCAGACGCCGCACGTACTCGCCGTGGCTCATCGTGAGCGGGTTCATGGATTTGTTTGGGTCGTGGAAGGGAAGCTGGTCGCTCTCCACGAGGTGGGTGGTGGCGCGGGAGATTTTCTTCCATCGACCACGCCGCATCCGCGTGAGGAAGGCTCCTGCCGAGGGCCGGAGCTCATTGACTTGGTAGTCACCAACATCTGCCTTCAACACCGCCGTTGGTCTTGGCCGCGCCATCGCCTTCACATCCAAGTTGTGCAGCAACATGCCAGCACGTTGTTCCTCCATGTGGAGATCTCGTCCTCCGTTCCAGGCATCCGTGGCGTAGATCAACGACGGCTCATTGGTTCGGCTCACGTTGCGGGCGTAGCGAATGACGGGCCCACGCGGGAGTGCCTTCAACACTGAAGCCATCGCTACCACACCTCCAACGTGGGCGGAGGCACAGCTGAGACGACTGCTACTACTACTTGTGTGGGTTATGTGCAACAAAGAAAGAGGGGAGATGAAGGAGAGGGTTGTGTTGGATATTGTGCATGCATGCGTGTGGGAGAGAAAAAAAATTTATACGCAACAAAAGTCATGGAACGTGTGGTGAGCGACTGAGATGGGTTCTGTGGTTGGAGAAAGCTGCATGACACACACACACATCAAGTTTGAGGTACTACCTCAACAGGAGAGAGAGTAGCCACCTCCGGTCGGTGGGCTTTCCAAAAAGTGAGCAGAGATAAACATATACACGTTGAGAGCAAAGTGATGTACGGGGTATGTTGCAACACACAAGGCGATAGAGGGAAGAGGGGGAAAAAGAGGGGTGGGGGGGGGTAATGGGTGTCACCGCCCGTCGATCCAATCCCCCTTCACGGGAGTGTCGCGGGTTCGGAACTGGTTGAAGTGGTCCACCAGCATCCAGTGGAGGTACTGCATTGATATGCGGCCAACCACCACCACAGCCCACTGCTTCGCCAGGCAGCCCACGTTCCAAAAAGTAACGAAGGCGGCGATCCAGGTGATGGGGTTCAGCACCGAGGGGAGGGCGGAGAATCCGAGCAGCAACAAGCCACCAGAGATGATGGTGCCGAGCATGTTGGCGCAGCTCCACGTCACCGTCTGTGAGTACCACCACGACCAGTGGAGCTCTGGAGACTCGGTGCGGTACCACTCCGAGGCCCTATGGGTGTCGCTGTACTGCCCGTACTGCGTGTTTTGGTGGAACACATCCCACCAGACCGAGTTGACGGGAACGTGGCGCAACATAAAGATGGATATGCGGTTTACCAGCCGGCCCACACCAATCGAGACGGGCACCCCGAGGAGTACATCCATGCAGCTGACCGCGGCATACCACCCAACACCCTCCAGCGGCTTTCCCCGCACACGGAGGTCGAGGGCAGCCTGTGCAAGCTTTGCCGTGAAGACGTAGTTGACCGCCGAGGCCACAACCGATGCAATGATGATCTTGGATAGGTCAAAACCAAAGACATTGGGCGGGCGACGTTCGCTGCGGACGACCCAACGACAGTAGGCGTAGTACGAGATGAAGGCAACAAGAGTGATCGAGGCAACGAGGCACATCATGACGAAGCCACCCATGCCTGAGTAGATCATACAAGGCAGTCCATCCATCTTGAGAATCGTAGTTCTTTTTTTTTTCTTTCTATAACAACACACTCAACAGGAAACTGTTGGGATGAGAGCAGCACAAGAAAACAGCGCCCCACTCGAATTAAGTGGTCATAAACGATTGTTGCTACAAGTAGAAGGGGCGGAATAAGAAGAAGGTTGTTGGCATGATGAGGGTAGGTGTGTCTGTGTGCGTGTGTAAGTTATCTCACGCAAAGTAAGGCTGTGCGCGTGTTTTTTTTTATCCCGAACATTAGCTCAGCATCGCCCACGAAGTCTTCTTCGACTTCACGTAGCGCTGAACCGTGCCATCCACCGCATCGACGGAATAGGAGGCCTCCGCCTCATCCTTCCACGGCTTATATGGATTATCGTAGAAGGGCTCGTACATGGAGCGTTCCATCTCCTCCGTGCGCGCCGCGGCCTCCATCTGAATTGTCTGGAGGTGTGGTGGGACGTCACCCAGGGCCTCGCTATCCAAGAACCCGCGCTCCGGCAGCTGTGCGCGAATGTGAGGCGGCAAGATGGTTAGCTTGTGCTCGTACATCTCCTCCTCCAACTGGGCGAGCGCGCCTTCTGTGATGACGAGCAGGTGATGATTGAGGGCGTCGAAGGCGTTGAAGCGGTTGATGGGGATGGGGTTCTTGGGGCCCTTGGGTCCCTTGGTCTTTTGCTTGGAGCTTGTGCGGTTGAAGTCGTACTGCTCATCGCAGAGCAGCGTCGGGCGGACGAGCTTGTTGCGACCATTGAAGAAGCTTCCGTAGAAGAAGGCACGATCGTACTCGCTACTGGGGGTGAGGCGCGACCCACCATCCATGAAGAGCACACCACCTCCATTGTGGCGCACATCCCACTGCATCCTCCGACACAGACTGAGATAATCCTCCTGGGTGGGCTCCGTGAGCGTGAGTCGGTCCACCACCTGCAGCTTCCCTTGCAGCATCTTGAGCGTCACGAGCATGCGGTTGCTCCTGCTCCACGTCGTGACGTCCATGGTGGGCATCAACATGTTCCACGGTTTGGAGGGGGACGAATGACCGCCCCATGGGTGGGCGTGGTTCTTTCGATCACTCACGCGAGCCATACCCATGCCGGTGTTGGGCCAATTCTTCTTGGCCCGACGCCAAATCTCCCGCGTCTCGTAGTCCCACATGGAGGAAAAGTTTTGGCAGCGGACGAGCCAGTAGCCCATGTTCTTGCTCATCTCCGCCGTGTCTGGGTAGAAGCCAAAGATGAAGGGATCGAGCTCACGGGTGTGGGAGACGTTGTTGTTGTCGGTGCGGTGCACCGGCACAACGATGCGCTCCTTCATGGTTCCCTGCGTGTAGACGATGGGTCTTGTCGTGGAGAAGTGAGGGAGCTCCGGCAGCTCCGACTGGAAGTAAGGATGTGCGCGCTGAGGGGAGGGGAGGTACGGGGAGACGAGGGGCCGTGTGATGGTGTTGTGGGGCTGAAAGAGGGGAAGCGGGTGCGCGCCGGGGAGGACCTGCGACTCACCCGTGTAGGTGAAGTCTCCCTCATCCCGCGGGGCGACGTCGTGGACGCCAGAGGCCCTCCAGTCGTAGCGGCTGCTGAAGACGATGCCTCGGCAATCACGCACCCTCGCCACGGCAGAGATGCAGCGACGCATGACGCAAAGCTACCCACCACAAAACACTAGAGTGGAGGTGAGCGAACTGCACGAAGATACAAGAAGAAAAAAAGGTGGGGTGAAGAAAAGAGGGAGAATGATGGAGAAGTGGGTGTGTGTGTGTGGCCGCGATGTACGTTGCGACAACTTGTGTGTGCGCGCCAGAGGGGGGGCACCCACACAACCATTTTTTGGGCCGCCATCTCTCAGCCGATGACGAACTCTTCTGGTGTTCTGTTTTTTTTGTGTTTTTTTTTTTGCTCTCTCTCTTTGCGTGGGTGCGAAAGACACGCTCCGATACGATTTTCTCGGAATATACAGCAACGCCAGCAGCACACTTGCCTTCACGTGCGTGCGTAAGAATGGGAGGAGCTGGTTGCGGTTGCGGAGGGGTGTTGTTGGTGCATATCGAGTTCCTTCTGAAGCTCTGCGCTGACTTCACACTGCCGCTCATACTTTTGCTTCCATAGCGCAACACTATGGCGTAGACTGCGGTTTTCCTCCACAAGTCGTGTGTTTTCCAGCTCAATGCTTTTTGTTGTCTCCAGCATTTTGGCGTTGGTCATGTTGTTCAGGTGAATTTGAGATGTTGCGGCTTGCAGTGCAGCACTGATGTCTGTCATGGCCTCCGCTGTTGGCTCACTGGATGTTGGAGCAGCAGCAGCTGCTTCTGCTTCTGCTTCTGCTGCTGCGCAGAGCTTCTGACTCTCCTTCTCCGGCCGCACAGATGCGGCGGCCTCGCTGGGGTGGAACAGGTGGGAGGTACTCGCCGGAAAGAGGTGCAGCAGCGCGCATACGCCATGGTAGCGGGGGTTCTTCAGCTCATGGGCTGCTTCTACAGCCTCCACGGGAACATCATCCTGGGAGATCAGTCCAAGGTGATGGAGTGATGCAGCAGGAGAGCTCCATGATCTAGCGTGTGCGCCACTGGGCATGCGTCGTTCGTCGTTGGTAAAATATTTGAGTCTTGCAATGATGATATCAACAGCCGCCCGTGACGAACGCCTGGCTTCTGCATAAACACAACAAGAGAGGAAACACGTACGCAAAGGAAAGATGATGATGAGGATGATGATGCGGAGGAACGCATGTGGCAGGGTGTGTGGTAAGTCCGCAACTCTCGTACACATTGCGATTGGGTGATGATGATTTTGTCATAAGCCAGTCCTTCACACCCCTCATCACTCGTTTGGGTCTGCATGACGGGAGAAGCGCCGAAACAGTGCGTAGCCCGTCATGGCCGCTGCTGCATTCACCGCCAGACAGACGAGGAGGGGTGCTGCGATGCACGCTCGTCCTTCGCACCTACGCTCCGCTTCCAGCCCCTGGGCACGACTGTGATGGTCGTAGGTGGGGCCGAATAGCATCCAGTTGAAGACGATGGGGGATGCCATGCCGGCGGTGTAGAGCCAGCTGTAGTGCATCCCGCAGCTGGATGGGGAGAAGAGGGAGGTCACGAGGAGCACACAGCTGCCCCAGGAGACCCCCGTGGCGAGACCCACGGCAAAGAAGGGGAGGCCCAGAAGGGCAGCAGGGAAGAGCAAGAAGAGAGGCAAGCCGAACACATTCAAGAGCGGGGCAACCACGAAGAAGAGGCTGAGGTGCAGCTGACGGCGCTCCAAGACAGGAAGTAGCAGGCCGACGAGAATGCGCCCCGAGGCACCTGCTACTCCGTAGATGGAGAGATAAACGGCGTTGGTGGCGAGGGAGAAGGTGGCTGGGGCGAGGGATTCGTAAATCTGAGCGCAATTGGTGGAAATGAGCGTCATGGCCCCCCAACAGGCGAAACAGACAAACCACAACATCCATAACTCACGGTGCTGCAGATTCTCCCACAGTGACCGTTCATGGAGGGCGGTCGCAGAGCCCATCACCCCAGGGGACGACGGGCTCGTGGCGGGGATGCTCTCGACCCAAATGCCTCCTTCTTCCACGATGGGGGTGAAGTAGACGTCATGACCCGGCGGTAGTTCCTTGGCCAGACCAAGGTCCTGCCCCACATCTGGGTGCGCTCGGCCTTCCTCTTCCGCCTCCTCTCGTGCTGCTGTCGGCGGGGCCACGAAGCCATGGCGATTCGCCTCGTAGCTGGGGCAGACCACAACCATGGAGATCAAGGACAAGGGCAGCAACACCAAGATACCCCCAAGAACCCGCCGCAGCCATCGTGGCACGTCCACGAGCTCCTCCACCAAGGCCAAAGAGAGCACCAGAGAGACGCAGACGAGGACGAGGACGGTTCCCACTCGAAAGGGCCGCCGAAACATGGAGGGCTCCCCGCCGCCATGCGCCACGGTGAGTCCGTCCGCCACATTGAGGCCGAGGCAGCGTCGGGAAGGGTCCGGCAGCCGCAGCCACCATGCCCCAAGCACCCCAACCGTGGCGGAGTAGAGGAGTAGCGTCCCCACCAGATGCTCCATGCTCCGGCTGGATCCTTCCAGCACCGCGTAGTAGAGCTGCGCCACCAAGGCACTCCCAAGACCCATGAAGGTCTTCTGAATCAGCACAACACGCCCTGGATAGCAGGAGAGGGCCCTGAGGTTCGTGAGCATGCAGCTCGTTTCGTAGTAGCTGGCGGAGAGTTGGGTAAGACCAAAGGCGATGCCCACCATCACCACCGTGCGTGGAAGGAGAGGGGGGCTGCGGAAGAGGAGGTAGAGGCCGGCCCAGCCAAGACAGTTCATGGTCGTTCCCACGGCCAAGGTCCAGCGTGGGCCACAGCGGTCGTAGAGTAGTCCAGTGGGTAGTGAGAAGTAGCTCAACAAGGTCCCAATGGTGGCGATGGCGTTGAGGTCCGACTGCGTGAAGGCAAAGGCCTCCCCATCCTTGAGGAAGGGGCTGTAGAGGCCCCAGCAGAAGCACGCGCCGTTGTTTAGGCTCAACAAGACGCCAATGACGAGCTGCAGGAGCAGACGTCGTTCGAGGGTGGCGGTCCACAGACGCACATCATCTCGCTTGCCACCGGTGTCCATGCAAACGTTCGCCTATATAAATGTAAAAAAAAAAATATGTATGTGTGTGTGTGTGTGTATGAGAAAAAACAACACGGAGAATGAAGATGAGATGAGATGGAAGAGTGAATGCCGTGTTGCGGAGTGAGAGAAGAGGCATCCACATGGGCTGGGCTATGCCTGCCACGGCAAACATCTCACCTCTCAAAACACTTGTCGTACGTGGCGGCGAAGCCAAAGAAAGGTCGGCATGACCTCTGCATGTGTTACGAGGCTGAACGCCGTACATGGATGTCAGCTGCTGCTCCCCTCCCGCCGCCACACAACCCCTCTCAGCTTCTTGGATTAAGAAGAAGATGTGCGTGGGGGGCAGGAGGCAGGGGGGAGGGGGGGAGAATGCAGACGCACACACTAGATACATGATAGAGGTGGCGCATCGTCGTCGTCGTCCGAGCTGGCATTGGACTCGTGCACGGACTCTTCGTAGAGGTCGGAGTCCCTGCGGTTCGTCAGCCGCAACGACACGCCAGGAACAAAAGGCGCCAAGGATGTGCCAAGACAGAAGGCTGCGGGCTGCAGCCGCACTTTCTCCTCATCCTCCGTCGTCGTCCACCGCGCGGTGAGCTTCGAGGAGCCGCCCTCGTGCCGCACAAGTATTGTGGCCTCCATGGGCCCAATTGGCTGCATCCCGGAGAGCCGCACCTCAATCCCCTCGGTGAGGCCCGGGGCGATGAAGTGGCGAGGGTAGCGGAGACTCACGACCCCCTTCGCTCCTGCCGCGACGACACAGCGGTAGCGGCACGGGACGGTGCTGGGGTTGGTGAGCTGCGCCACCACACCGTAGCGACGTCGTGTCTTGACGGTGCCAAAGTCCACGACGGACGGCTGCAGAAGAAGGTTTGGCGCGTGGCCGCGTGTGGCGGCAGTCGTGCCAGTGTCGTTGTTGCCCAAGGCGGAGTCGGCAGGGGTAAGGTGGGAGAGCATGAGGGGGATCGGTGCATCCTCATCCGCCGCCACACGCAACGGGTGTGGGGCGGGGGCCTTCGTGCGGGGCCGTTTCGGCTCCGGCTGCTCCCGACGTGGGATGGGGTTGAGCGGCACCACCTTCTCCGGTGCATGGCAGCTGGCCCAGTAGTTGAGGCGGTGGTCAATGAGCGGAGCGGCGGTCGTTGGGGCATCGTCCACGGACACGCCGTCGGGCAGGTCAGAGAGGGCCGTCGCGGTGGGGTGGCTCACATCGAGATCGGTCGCGGCAGTTGCCGCGGCAGCAGCGGCCACTTCCTCATCTGGGATCGATGGGGTTGGCGCCGCCGCCTCCACCTTCTCTGCGCGGAGCGAGAGCGGCAGCGTCTTCTCAATGTCGGCGGTGGCCTCCGCAACGAGCCGCTTGACGCGGTCGGTCTGGAGCTCCGCGGTGAAGAAGTCTTGGCCAATGGGGGCTGGGTTCTCTGTGGGTGCGTTGTTGGGCTGGCAGACGAGGTACCACTCTACACAGGGGCCAGATGCTGCTGCTGCTGCTACGGCAGAGTCCGACGTGGAGGGGTCCTCGCGGGTACCCACAGCCCCGGTGCGACGAGGCAGCGACGACTTCCCCAACGTCTGGGCAGCAGAGGTGTTGGCTGGGGAGAGAGCGAGGAGGTCCTCGCGCAGTACCGACGAGCCCTCCTCGACGCGGCGGGGGCAGGTTCGCAACGGATGCACACGCCGGCACCACTCCTCTGAGAGGATGCGGGCCATGGCGGGTTCAGCAAGGGTGATGGGCCCCGCGAGGCCAGTCGATGGGCTCACCGTTGCTGCCAAGAGACACCGACGTGGGGCGGTCTTGAGGTGCAGCAACGAATCCACCGCGGCGATGGCCTGAGAGGTACACTGAGCCTCCATCAAGGACTTCCCAGCGATGGCGGGCCGTGCGACGGAGGCATCGGCACCCGACGTGATGGCGATGGCGGGCATGGCGAGCTCCGTCGAGAAGGACTCCATGCGATGAAGTGCATCCCGATCGAGCAGCACCTCCGTGTCAGTCAGAGCCTCCAAGAAGCGCTGGCTCAGAACCTCACGGTAGCGGAGGAGTGGCTGTGCTTCTGGGGTGGTGTAGGTGGGCGGGGTCACGACGAGTCCGCCGCGCTCTTCGCTGCAGCGGCCGTGTGGGGACACACGATAAACAACCTCCTCCGGCACCTGCAGGCTGGCGTGGAGGCCGCCAAAGGCGCAGTCAATCGTGTAGAAGCTCACGGCACTGGAGGGGCGTACGTGGAGCTGGTACTCAACAAAGTCGTAGTGCGCCCGGAAGTCGTCGTGGGCGAAGCTCAACACCGCCGTGTGTGCGACCAAGTCAAAGCGGAGTTGGCCAGACTGGCCGCAGTCTAGGCCGAGGTACTGCGCCGTGGTGCTGGCGCAGCTGACGAGGTCGGGGAGGCCGCGGACAGACCAGCGGCACTCACCGTCCTCCCAGCGCACCGCCACGCTGTCGCTATACTTCACGGAAACGAGGGCCTGCTGCTCCATGACGCTGACCATCCCATCCTCGCGGAGAGAGCTCTGGCGCTGGCACTTGCTCGAGGCATCCACGCAGGTGGAGCGCTTGAGTGGGGCCAGTCGTACTACCTGCCGACGTGTTCGGACTACGCAGTCACCGGCCTCACTGATGCTGAGGCAGGTATCGTCCTTGGAGGTGAGGTAGGAGCCCCGGCTGCCGAGCAGGATGCGGTAGCCCTCTGCGTCGTCAGAGACAACCTCCATCATGCCACTTGTGTAGAGAAGCACCTTGCGGATGGAGCTCAGGTGAATGCGGTCCACCGCACCGCCGCGCCACACCCGCAGCGTCAGCTCCACGTGATTCACGGGGAAGTTCTGCACCACCTCGAGCATGGAGTGCTCCTCGTGGTAGACGAGGGAGCAGGCACCCTCATTTACAACGGCGGAGAGGTGGAGTGAGGGCAAACAGCGACTGCGCTGCTTTGGCACGGGGATGGCCTTGATGCACGCCTCTTCTAGTCCCGCCAAGGTGGGCGGGGGTGGGGCGTTCTTGTCCTTGGAGCGACCGGAGCGGGTGCGTACGTTGAGACTCTCAAACTGCGTCTTGGCCTCCGCCTTGGCCGCCACAACGGCGGCTTCGTAGGCGGCGAGCTCTGCCGCGACACGGTTGTCAGCAACAACCTCGGAGAAGAGCTGCACCTCACGGCCCAGTGCCACGTAGGACCGTACGCGAGAGGGCACATGATCGGCCACGACGTCGGACTCCGTCTCGGGGGTGTAGAAGAACCCACAATCTAATCCGCGCAATGGAAGGACGGAGCAGGCAAGCTGCAGGGTGTTGGCGACGCTCCGCTCCACCTCAATGAGACAGCCATCGGCAGGAAGCATCCACTCAACCTCCTCCACCGCCCCGCGTGCTCCACGGCCCATACACATGAGCTCCTGCAGGCAGGGTCGCGTGGCGTAGGAGCGTATTTCTTCATAAACACGTCGTCGTCGCATCGCGCGCTGGACGACGGTGACGTGGTCAATGTGCGGGAGTGGCTCCGGCTCCTTCCGCTTCCTCGGGATGATGTTCCCCTCCTCATCCTCTTCATCCTCCTCGCTCTCCTCAGCCTCATCCATCTCGGGCTCATCGGCGTCGCTGTCGGGAGGTGGCGGGTAAAAGTAGAGCCCCTCCCCCTCGCAAAAGTGAATCTGCGAGATGTACTCGGGGAATGTGGTCGGACCCTCAAAGGAGTAGGCGGAGTGCTGCGTGCGGGTACTGCCATCACCGCGGCTGAAGACGTGGAGGCGGTGGGGACCCCACACCACCTCATTCTCACGCCAGGCCTTGCGGTTTTTGTAGCGCAGGAACTGGGCGACGATCGGGTCACTCTGGCCGTCGAGGCTCACGAGGAGGTAGCTCATGAGCTGCGCCGTCAGCTGGCGTGCCACGTCGGGATTGAGCTCCGGCGAGAGCTCCCCCACAACAACGGCGACGACCTGGGAGAGCTGCTCGGCATCCACCTCGGACAGTGGCGCTGGGGCTAGACGCTGGGCCACCTCTGCCTCCGCCGCAGCCTCCTCCTCAGGCGTCAGAAGCTTCGGGGGTGGCGGGGCAGCAGCATCCGCAGCGCCAGCCGGATCACCAGCCGGTGCCGCGGCGTCGGTTGGGGCCGTGACGAACTGCACAGCGGGAGCAGCTTGAGTGTTGGTGGTGGTGGGGGCAGGGGTCTTTGCCTTGCTCATCCTGGCCAGGAGTGCCGGTGAGAGTGTAGCTCCGCTGGCCTTGATGGGCATGTCGGTGGTGGTGGCGGCGGGCTTTGGCGGGGGAAGAGGCCCCATGACGCGGTCAAAGACGTAGTGCGCAAAGCGCTCCACGCCTTCACGGTGAAGCTGCATCGCCTTCTCATCCAATTGAGCCTTGGTTAGCAGATTCTGTGGCTCCGTGGCGGAGAGCTGCGCCTTGCAGGCCTCCACAAAGGCGCGGACGTCCACGTGGGCGACGGATTTGCGGTGCTCCCGCAGGAAGGCATCGTAGCGCTCCTGATGGGCGGCCACCTCTGCCATGGTGGCTGGATTTGGTGCCGTCGTCTGCGGAATGATGCTCACCACCTCCTCCACCTTCACCGCGGCGTTCTTCTTGCCTCCCTGCGACCTGCTCCGTGAGCGGGAGGGCGGACGCTTCTCATCCACCTCCTCCACGGGCGGCAGCTTTGGTGCGTCGGGGTTGGGAAGTGGGGCATAGGCCGGCACAGGCAAGACCGCACGTCGGTTCCTCCACTCACGATAGCGGAAGAGGTGCTCCTCGAGCTGGAGCAGCACATCGCGCACCTGCGCAAAGGCCGCCTTCTCCGTCATGGTGGCGCGGTAGGTGGGCGGGGCCTCAGGGCTCACCATGGATGGGATTGTTTCAACGGGGAAGTCGTAGCGGCAGACGAAGACTTCATCGAGTGGGCCATAATCCGTCACGACACGTGTCTCCTGACGTTCCAGCAGAAGCTGAGGAAGCTGGGCGATGCTGTGCTCCTCCACCCCGCGGCTGTGCTTGCTCGGCGCACGCATGCGGTGAGCGTCCTTGGCGTTGTTGGTGGTCTTTGTGTCCGCCTGCTCCCGCAGCACGTAGCCTGTGGAGCCAATGAGGGGAATGTTGGAGCGTACATCCACCAACACATGCAGTGGGAGCTCTGCACGGTTGGATTCAACGACATCCTCGAGGGTGTGGGGGAAGTCGCGGACGCAAAAGAAGAGTGGCTTGCGGTCGTCGGCATCCTCGTCCTCGTCGTCCATCTGTGCTTCTTCCATCTCACGCATATCTTCTTCGGCAGCCTTGGCCGCCTCCTCCTCCGTCATGCCGTCCTCGACGTACTGCACTCGTAGTGCATCGAGCTCCTTTTCACGTTCCTCAATGAGACGACGACGCTCCTTCTCGCGATCTTCGGCGATGCGAACGTATTCTGCGCGGAGAGCCGTGGCGGAGGACTTGGCGCCTTCCGGCGGGGCGTGCTTGGCACCCGCACTGCCACGTTGACGTGCGCTACCGCCGCCGCCGCCCGCCTTCGCTGCCGGGCCATCACGCGTCGAGGCCCGCATGGCCTCCACAATGAAGAGCACATTGGCAAAGGCATCGTCACGGCGGATGAAGTCTATGATGGCCTCCACGTTGACCATGTCCGGGGTGCTGGAGGTGATGGCGAAGGTGAGTGGGGTGAACTCACGGAGGGCGGCCGCGCGGAGCTCCGCGGACGCCTCGTCGGGGGCGACGACGACCTCCACCGCGGCAGTAGCCTCCAACTCGGCGGTGCCACGGGCCATCCACTACTGTCTAACCTATTTCTAACGCACACACGCACAACACGTGTTCTACCTATGAACACAAACGCAAAAAAAAAGGAAGAAGAAAAAATATATAGTGATGTACGTGAAGATATATTGTGGGTCGTTTCGCACTGTTCATGAATGCATGGCCACCTCGTACACCGTCACCACAAACAGAATGTGTTCGTGTTGGTAGTGACGTGTGCGTATATCGAGAGGCATGGGGGAAGGGGGGGGAAGGGCTTTCAAGGGTACCTACTTTTCCAACGTCCTAGAGATGAATGAGGTGTGAGAAAACAGTAGGGGAGGTTGGGCTAGATCTGCTCCTCTCACAGATCTGCCTGCAGCGGTCCCGCCCAATCAGGGTGGGTGATGATGTAGGCGTATAGAGCACCGACGGCCATCACAACGACGAGGCTAAGGCTAAGACGTCGTGTGAGGGTATAAAGCGCGGCAACAGCGCAGAGTGGGGTGGTGACGTTTCGCAGGGGAATCCCGTCCTTGGAAGGTAGCGGGAGGAGCTCCGTGAGGTAGCGACGGAGTGGCACCGCCATGAGCGTGACGAGGAAGGCCAGGTGGCGGGCCAACTTGTTGGGGAAGGCGGACTCTGCACATGTGCGTGAGAGGCCCTCAATGGTGGAGGCGTAGCTCGCCGCGAGGATGCCGTAGGGAAGCGTGAGGAGAAGAGACGTGGTGGCGTAGTAGTCCATGGCACTGCGACGGAGCTCCACGGCAGGGACGAGGTAGCAGCCAGCCAGCATGCACGTGGCGAGGAGGACGAGCACAAACTGCGCGACGCGTGGAGGGGCGGAGGCGGCCAGGGCCTTGGCAATCTTCGGGGCGATCATGGTGGCGTAGAGTACCACGCTGCCAAGGTGAAGGGCGGTGACGAGGCACTTGAAGCCAAAGCGTGGGGCAATGAGGGGGTACATGCACTGATGCAGGTCTGCCACCACGAGGAGGACGAGCACGAAGAGAGGGGCGAGGGCTGGCCGGTGAGCCTTGCTCGTGAAGAAGGAGGGAAGCCACGTGGCGTAGGCGGCCACCTCACGACGGGGCGGGTGGGCCTCCTTGGCGGCAGGCTGTTGAGACACCCAGCGACCCAGGCCAATGAGCAAGCATAGCGAACACACCTCCACAGCCAAGAAGACGGAGCACACGACTTGGGCATCCTTCACGTAGTCACCCAAGGCACCGGATGATAAGAGGCCCGCCACAGCGCCCAACCCCGTCACGAGCTGCAGCGTGGCGGGTGCGGTGAGTTGATGGTCCCGCGCAGCAGATGGGAAGAGCAGCTTTGGATGTCGTAGAACACCATTGAGGAAGCGGGCAAACATGAAGAGGTGGATTGTCCGGAGCGAGAAGCCAAGGTAGCTCACCCCTCCGCTCACTACCGTGGCGAGGACGGTGAGAGTGAGGGCCGTCATGGAGCTGAGGTGGGCCGCCAGGGACTCCGCCAGCAGCGTCGTGAAGAGCTGCGGAATGATGAAGATGAGCTGGTACCACAGCAACACGGACGCTGAGGAGAAGCGGAAGTACTCCCCAATGAGCATCAAGATGGGACCTCCGGAGGCGGCAACGGCGCCATCCAGGAAGGCTGCCAAGGCCAGCACCCGTGAGGCCCAGGGACTGACGAGGGCCGTTGACGCGGGTGTGGCGGTGTCTGTGGGCATTGGCTGCTGCTTCTTCACCGAAGTCGGCGGCTCAGCGGGAGACTTGGCCATCGTGGGGCTGATCGTGGACGTCGGGAAGCAGAAAACCCTAGCCAGTTATAACACAAGAAAACAAAAAGGGGAAACATAAGACGGAGAGTAGGGAAGCTCAGCAACACCGCAGTCACATGAACGTGATGCATGTAGAGCACATGGAGTGGTGGAACACGGCAGCTGTGTTGGCATAGGCCCCTCAAACTTGTGGGGCAAATGGGCAGTTGTACATCAACAGAAGTGTGGCCAACGCGTGGAGCATTCCAGTGACGAGCACACACGCACACGCACATACACCCCGCTACTTCCGCTCAAGCAGCTCTACGGTTGTAGTGAGTGCCTTGAGGATGGCCTCATCCTCCTGCGCAAGTCCCATCAGGAGCTCTAGTCGTTCCTTCGATGGGCGGAGAAGCGCCCGACCTTGGGGATGCTCGGCGATGTTGTAGATGATGCGTGCGAGATGGATGAGTACATCGCGCTCGTCCTCCACCGCCACAAGCTCCAAGATGGGCTCCGTGATGCCAATCTCCAGCGACTGGAACTTGGCGGTTTCTAGAATGGTGGATTGCGCCACGGCAGCCGCCACGGCAACACGCACGGACAAATTTTCATGGCCGAGGTAGGGCAGCAGGGCGGGGATGGTCCCACACTCCACCACATCGCGCTTTCCTTGTGGGAACTCCGCCGCACGGGAGACAACCTCCGCCGCCTCGGCAATGAGCATCGCGTCGTCCACGGCGAGGGCCTCGGTGACGATGCGCACGCCGCCGTGTTGCAAGAAAATGATGAAGGCCTCCTTCACATCAAAGGTGGGGACGAGGGCGGAGCAGGCAACGGCGCGGACCACGACATTCTCGCGCTGGACGAGCTCCAGCAACGTGGGGATACTGCCCAGATCCACCAAGGCCTCGGTGAGGGCGAAGAGGTTGTGGTAGGCGTGGCACGCCACCATAACCCGCAGGGCGAGGATAATAACCCCGTCGCAGGGGTCGTTGATGGCCCCAAGGAGCCGCTCCAGTGGGGGGACGCCATTCACCTCTGGGGTGTTCAGCATGAGCTGCTGCGCACGTGGCTCACGAATCAATATCTCCAACGCGGTGGCGGCACGTTCACGGATGTGGGAGTCCTCGTCGGAACACATCATCGCCACGAGTGAGGGAAAGGCGTCATAGGAGAGACTAAGGACGGCATTCTCACGTTGCTCAATGTAGAGGGCGATGAGCTCCTCCACTCCTTGCACACGCAGACGTGGGTCCTCGTCGAGCATCCATCGACGAATCTTTTCAAAGTTGCCACGTCCGTACGCCTTCGTGTATACCTTGGGGTCAATGAAGGGGACGTAGGGCTTGCGCTCGTGCATGAGAATGCACCGGTGATTGCGTTCTTGACGTTCCTCCGTCGAGAGATTCTCAAAGTTGCTCTCATTGAGCGGGATTCCCTGCGTTCTACGAATGATGGACCACATCGCCACACACAGATTTGTGGGGTGATGAAGGGTGGGGACTAAGTGAAGGGGGAGTCACCGGATTGATAACCACGGCACCAACACCAACTGAATACGAACAGCTACACGCAAAATATATGAGCAAAAAAGAAAGAAAAGAATGAGCAGAAGAAGAATGTGACGGATGATAAATCTAATCGCACTACACACAAGGTGAAGACTAACACAAAGAGAGATGGCAGGTAGAGGTTGTTGGCGGATGGAGAACGAGACGGAGGGAGAAACTACACCTCACTTATACGAACGTTCACACACAAGCTGAGCAACGATAGGTAAATCTATACCAGTCCTTCTAACCAACACACGGGTAGGAGAAGAGGCTAGTACACTCACAGCTTGGAAACGAAACCTGCGCGCATGCGAATCACCGTTTCCTGCGCCACAGACATCCACAAACGGCCCGTTGAGCCGTCGTAGAAGCGGCCGTGGTTAAGTCCACGGTTGTTGCCGGCCCAGGAGCTGCGCACGTCAAAGAGCGACCAACGCCCGAGGTTGATCTCGTCGGGGAGATGAAAGTAAATGGAGTGATCGAGGCTCGCAATCATAGACAGATGCTCGTTGGGCACACCATGCGGGACGAGGGCCGCGGAAGCCACGATGAAGTCGGAGAGCCACGCTGCGATGAGAAGATGCACGCGTGAGTTGGGGATGCTACTGCGACGGGCCACCTCCTGCACCTCCTCCGGCTGGAGGCGGCTCCACACGTCCACGGCCATCTGCGGCTCCTCCGGCTGCCGGTCGCTCCCCGACTTACCTGATTGAGCGGCCACAAGATTGCGATAGCGAAAGTGCACCGATGAAGCCTCGTCCGAGGACGATGATGATGTGGCCTCTGTAGAAGCAAGTGCCACAAGACGTTGTGCGAGCGCAGCGGGAACATCCTCACGCCGGATACCCGCTGGAAGGCAGGACGGGAGAGACAGTTGATGCTCCAGCCCACTGACCTCACGCCGGTGAAAGCTGGCGCAGGCGAGAAGAACCTTGCGACCGTCCTGGACGGCCCTCACCAGCCGTGTGGCGAAGGAGCGACCATCACGTAGGCACGAGACGTGGTAGAGGATGGGATGTGGGTCGGTACTGATGCCACGATCAATGAAGGTGATGCGGATGGAGTGAATGCTCATGGAGGACACATCCACGGTGCGATGGGCAGCCTCCACGGCATGGGCAATGAGCTGGCCGCCATAGACGGAGCGGTGGGTGGGAGGGGTCCAGAGGTGGTGTGAGGCGTAGGTCCCCGCAGCGACCTCGTCCAGCCGCAGCGCATCCACAAAGAGTTCTGAAAACTCATCAAAGGATTTGGCTTCTGATTGAGGGGCCATCATGAATACGTCATAACGCACAACACGAATATATTTTCTTTTGCCCTTTTTTTTTCTCTTCCTGCTACGAAACAAGTTGTGGAGGTGCGTGCGTTGGTGGTGAGTAACGTAGGTAAGGAGGAAGAAGAGGAGTTATAAGACACATACGTACACACACAGTAGAGTACACTTCAACCACCCTTCACATGCAGGGTCACACAGACACACTCACAATGGAAGATCATGTTTAGTAGCTGGGCATCATCTTAGACGTTTACGTCCTCCGCGGCTGGGGTCGTGGAATGCTCAGGAACCTGCAACGCCAAGGATGCCTGTTCCCGCAACTTTCGAAGCTCCTCTCGACGACGATCGCGTGCTGCGGCCCGCTCACGCTCCACCGTTTCCGCATAAGTGAGGAAAAAACCCTCCGGAACCTCGGCAAGAATGCGCTGTAGCTCTCGCTCACTCAGGGAGCCCCCGTATGCGCGTCGCACAATCTGCTCGACGGGAACACGGTCGTGTTGGTGTTGATCCATGATGGCCTGGGCCACCTCCTCCTGCGTGAGCCTGACTGCCGCTGTTGTTGCCGGCTCCGCGGACTCTGGCTGTTGGCCCACAGCGACAGAGGAGGACGAGGCTTCCTGTTGCTGAACTTGCCGCCGTTTCATTTCGGCGGTGTAGGCGGCAGAGCGCTCGCGAATCCCCGCGCCTCCATCAGGAAGCCGGTCCAGCAAGGACGGATGCTTGAGGAGGCGGTCGCACCGCTCCACGTGGCTCATGAGCTCGTGCAGCGGCATCTCTGCCGGTGGTCGGCTTGGCCCAGCCGCAGAGCTTGTGACGAGCGCACTCATCGCAATGGGGAGTGGGGTGGGTGGGACACGTGTGGTGGCGCTTCACAACCAATGTGGTCAATGTACGCTCTACAAAAGCATAAACACAAACAGGGAAGAAGCCAAGACGAAGTGTGTGCGTGTGTGTGAGTGAGGGAACAGTAAGGTGGCACAGCGAGCTCACTCACAGGAGCTGTATTGAGAAGTTGTTGGCTGGACCCATGATGTGCGTGAGAGTGCGCCTTTCCCAGGCTACACACCGTCCCTGGCGGTGAAGGTTGGGAACAACTTCCTCGTATTGCACAGAAGCAGGTCCGCCAGCTCATCCATCGACCCCACCTCATCACGACGGAGGGCGTAGAGCACCTCGAGCACCTGCACGAGGTGGCTGGGCTCACACCGGCCCTTCACCATCGTCCCTTCCTTGAACTTCTCAGGCTTTGAGACCTCCCACGGTGCGAGGAGAGCGGCCGAGGACCGCCCGCCAAGGCCGCTCGCATCGGCCGTGAGAAGGGCGGCTGAATCGTGTGTTGGTCGTAGGCCACACCACGGCCCATCCGTTTCGATCATGACTCGATCCAGCGGAATGATACGAACCACATCAAGGTTCTCCACGGTCTTCAGGCTGCATCCGTTGATGCCAATGAAGAGGCCCAAGTCCAGGTAGAGCTGCAGCTCATCCTTGGTGCCGGTAAAGCTGTGCACGACCCCGCCATGATCGAGGCAGTCGCGATGGGCCAACATCATTTCGTAAAAATCCCCACCCGTGTTGCGGTCGTGGAGGAAGAGTGGCAGTTGATGTGTCTTGGCCAGCTGCAGTTGCTGTGCAAAGTACGTCTTCTGCGTGTCCTTCCCACAAAAGTGGAGGCGGTCGTAGTCTAGGCCAACCTCACCAATGGCAGCCACACAACCGCCAACAGAATGAATGCTGTGTTGCACCAGGAGCTCATTCAGGCTCTTGGTGTAGGCCTCGGGGTTCTTCACGAACTCGTCACACCGCGTCGGGTGGCACCCAACCGTGCACAAGAGCTGCAGCGGGGCTGCCGAGCCAGGCTTCTCTGCGCACAGACGAATCGCACTTCTGCTCTCTGAGAGTGAGCCGCCCGTCACGAGCAGTCCGCTCACCCCAACTGCCACACAGCGGTCGAGTACGGCGTGGAGGTCATCGGGATGGCGGCGCTTGCCGTGGTACATGCCTCGGAACATGGGGTCGGTGAGGTTGATGCCAATGTCAATGAGGGACCACGAGGCCGACGAAGCAGGACGCGCCATGGCCATACTCATCTAGGTCTATCCAAAGAACCTAATATATGTGTGTGCGTGTTTCTTTGGCGCCTGCCTCAACCTTCACCCAAAACAAAGAAGATGTGAACGCGACAAGAGCAGGGATGAATTCATGAATCACTACCCCACAACAGCGGACTGCTTGGGTGTGGAGCAACACAGAGAGGAGGCTGGAAGGAGGCCAAGACCCCCTTCCTTCCTTTCCTACACAGGGGGAAAGACCTGACTTGCTTACGACCTGGGAAAAAGCGATATACATTGCTGCAGGAGGTATAAGGCGTTGAACGCACCACTACACTTCTTTTCATCTTCGCTGGCCGAGATTAACGAGGGGGGAGGTCGTTGACGCTGTTGATGGCGTGTTGTGGGGGGGAGAGCTCAAGCAATCAAGCAAGGGATATTCTCCGGGGAGTGGTGGGAGGGGTTTACCTGCGGCTTGAAGGGCTGTGAAGGGGGGAAGTCAGGCCGAACAACACTCATAGTTACGAATGCATGCATGACCCGACCGTCACTCGCAGCCCGCATAACCCATCCTCTCCCCCCACAACAAACAGGCGTCGTGGTATTCCAAGAACAAAGAAAGAAGAAATGAACAAAAAAAAGATGATCAAGATGGAGCAGGCGGGCACTGCCTCCCCATTGTCCACGTCGCTCCTCCCCATGAGTGACCAAAGGTGAAGAAGACCTGGCATGAAGTACAGCGCAACCGTCGAAACAACTCACCTTCAGACGCAACACCTCTCTCCCGGCATCCATGGAGAATAGTAGGCCACTGTGAACAGCGGAGGAAAGAACAGGGGAAAAAAAAACACACACAACAATATGGTTCATGCTGGGAGGGTTGACGAGGGTTGGCTGGAAGGGAGGCGGCGATGTGTAACAATCCTTGAGTTGGGGTTGCCATTCTTCAGTAATGAAATTTTTTGTTGTTGCTGTGTGTGTGTGTGTCTGTATTCGGCTTGCTTGCCATTTTTTTTTGTTTTGTTTTTGTTCTGTTGTGACGGGAGCTGTGGTTGGTTGATATGGAGAAGAATCGGGCTCACTGCCCGCCCGTCACCCGTCCCCCTCCCCTGGCAGACAACACCTCACTCAACAACATGGAGGAGGGGAGGAGGGGGAGGGGGAGGACATCCTGCCGCAGCCGTAGATCATGATGGAACGGATAGCACTTGTGTGGAGTAAGGGTTTCGCGAGTACACCTTCTCTTCGAGTAACGTATGTCACGTCTTACCCTCTTGTGTGTGTGACGGGGGTGTCTTGACACCCACTCAACCACAAGACGGGTACTGGGCACCAAGCACACACCACCACACCACTAAACACCTGAAGAAAATACCTTCGTCATTGTAGTGACCGACTTGTAGGTCCCCATCACGTAGAGCTGGGCAGACGCAACAAATAGCGGCACATGTGCGAAGAGAGAGAGAGTAAGCGGAGTTTGGGGTGTGTGTGTGAAGCGGCTGGACAGCCAGCACATCGATGTGCGATCGACATAACAACAATAAAGAAAAAAAAGGAAAATGAAAAAAAGCAACGCAACAAATGCGGCGATGAACAACGCACAGAGAAAGAAAAAAAAGCGGAGTGGAAAGGCAGCGCGACACGTGGAGCTCATCGGATAGTGCCATTCATGGTAAGTGAGTGAGTGTGTGCATCTGAGGGAACCCGTGACCCGTTCACCTTCTTCTGTTCCCCCTTCGTTGAGGCACCTCAGGCTACACTGGTCACGCAGCAACAACCGAGCGGGACTCAACACACCGAAAATGCTGTAGGTGAGTAACAAATGCACGAAGAGGAGTGGTGTTGGGTTTTTTTTTGGTGGATCTGTAGGGAGGGCGGCAACGATGGAATCCGATCGCACGCACCAAACACGACCTCCAACAAAGAAAAAAGAAAAGAAGAAACAAATGAAGAAGGAACATCAAAATGAGGGGAGAGACGCAACAGCACTCGGGGGGAACGAACATTCCGATCCCCCATTTCTAGTTCATCAAAGAAGAAGAAATAGGCCCTCGCGACACACACACAGCAACCCATCATTGTTACTTCACCGAGGCCTCAAGGAAGAACAAGAAAAAAAACGGGCTCGGCAGACGCCTGCGTACCATGCAGCATCGCACAACGTTTCCTGGTGGTAACAATGAAGGTGTGTGTACGAGTGTGCGGTCAGATGGAGGGAGGGGGGGGGGGGAAGGATTCAGCATAACAGGTGTTCTGCAGTTCCTCCCTAGCCTCTCCTCCACCATCTCTGGCAACCACAAACATGAAGAAAAGGAAGGGAAAAAAGGAAAGATCCAACAGAATCAGGAATGACCACCAAACATCATAACAACAAAAGAACAACGAAATAACATAGGTAGAGGGTGACACATCCAACGTGAATCGTCCCTATATAGAAAAAAAAAGGAACCATCATCAACATGGGTATCAATCGGCTGCCGCGCACCACCTCCACAAGCACGGAGAAGGCTGAGTCCGCAGCGACTGGACCCGATGCGATGACCTCCGAGAAACAGGAGCAAAAAAAAGGAGAAAGATTCAGGTCGGTGGCACACCGCGGAGGCACGGGCGCGCACGACACATGATGAGAACGATCATGCCACTCAACCACATCATTCATCCCTCAAAATACGCTCAGCCACGCCTCATCTACTCTAGGGGAAAAAACAAACGCACAACATTATTTTGCTGATGGCTGGCGCTCTACGCGTGAGGAATGAGAAGGGAGAGTCGAGGAGGAGGAAGAGGGGAGGACACAGACTAACTAAATCCCCACCGCCAAAAAAGGAGACAACAACAGTGAAGAGAGCCACTGAGTACTCATCACTGTGTCCTCGTCTGTGCCTGAGCCGTGATGACAGAGCAAGCAGCTGCGATGATCCACACTACACTCAAGCGATGGAAGAAGCATTGAGCATTGCCTACTACTCAACACTGATCTTCGATGCCACCCACTAGTCATCACCACGGCCCTCAGCCTCCTGGCTGATCTGCATGAACACCTGCTCAATGGAGGTCTGGGAGACGTTGTAGTCCGTCACCTTGAGACGGTCCACGTTCTCCTCCAGCACCTTGAAGGTGTTGGAGAGCTT
>JASAON010001441.1:0-27953 GCA_030849065.1 Jaenimonas drosophilae
GAACGCCTCAGCCAGCATGGGACGACCAATTGTCTCAAACACCGGACTCTGATCACCTGTAAACACACGATCAAACTTGAATTCTCGGCGAGAGCCTTTTTCATCCATTGCTATCAAACTTGCAGCGTTGACTGCGCTAATAGCATTTGGGTCATTGTTACCTGAAGGCGGCGGCCGAATGCGCACAGATACTTGAACTCGGGTTGCAGACTCTTTCATTTGGTGAGAACTTTGACAAGAAGTCACCCTCCCATGCCTTTGTGTACTAAGAGAAATACAAGAAGCAAGCAAGTTTGTTGATATGCATGCAGACAGTCAAATAGTGAACGCACCTAAGTAACGGCGTACTTGAAATGAAAGCGGTTCAGCGTTGATTCCGAAGATTGTCTTGGAGTGGAAAAGTGAAGCTACCTTTAATCCCAGAAAAAAATGTTTTTGCTACTTCCCAAAGAAAATCTTGTCAAACGAGCAATATGTGCGTGACGAGATCGCTGCAATATAGGAATGATTTTTAGGACTGCAAAAGTTGACGAGGTGAATCATGTATATTGGTGTAGAGACTGCCTCACCTCAAACACAAGAAAAACATGCACTCGTATCTCACAGGGAGAAAAGCACCTAACGTTGGCAATTTTATGCTAGCAATTCTGGAGTGTAGTTGACAAAAAATGACTGAATAAGCTTTGTCAGGTAGTCGACGTCCTCCGTACCGCACATTTCACGAATGCTGTGCATACTCAGCATTGGGTTGCCAATATCAACGGTTTTAATTCCAGAAAGCGATGATAGAATGGGCCCAATAGTAGATCCGCATGGTGAATCATTTTTGACCACAAATTCCTGAATCGGGACCGAAGCCTTTTTTGCAAGAGTCTTAATGACAGCTGCTGTAAGTCCATTTGTGGCGTATCGGACATTCGCATTGTACTTGATAACCGGCCCCTTTTGAAGTTGGGGACGATGATTTCCTTCGTGCTTTTCTGCATAGTTGGGATGCACAGCATGAGCTCCATCCACAGAAAGCAGGAACGAATTCGCCACCAATGTCGCGCGAAGTGAAGAAGAATTCGTAATGTGTTCAAAAATATCCGGAATCAGAGATCCACCAGCACCGTAAGCCGAATTTGACCCAACTTCCTCATGATCAAAAAGGCAGACCATTCTTCCCATTGTGTCATTTTCGAGCGAATCTGCTTCCAAAAGTGCTTTAATTCCACAGAAGCAAGACAACAAGTTGTCAATGCGAGGGGAAAAGATGAACTCATCAAAGGCGCCGCCAATGGCAGCGTCCTGCGTGTCCACAAGGCTCAAGTCAAAATCAATGATTTCTTCGGGTTTGCAACTCGCGGACTCAGCAATGAGATTGAGTAGTGACTGGCAATGACCTGGACGAGGATCTTGAGATCCTGAACACTCGGCAAAGGTCTGTCCAACAGCAGTAGAAATGACAGGGATGAGATTACTTTCCTTGTTGGGGGAAAATCCCTCGCGCTCCGAGGCAGAGCAAAGATGAATTGCCAGCGTCGGAATACGAAGAATTGCTTTATCAATACGGACAAGTCTTGACTCAATGCGCCCATTATCAACAACAACTCGTCCTGCCACTGTTAAATCGCGATCAAACCACGTATGCCACAGTCCACCACCGTAGCATTGGACAGCAACGCGATCGTACGCTACAGATGATGATTTGGTTTTCGGCTTCAAAGCAAAATTTGGGGAGTCTGTGTGCGCACCAACGATCTTAATTCCATTCGATGGGTGAAATTTACCTCCCAGTGTAAAAGCAACGAGGCTAGTCTCGTTGCGGGTTACGTAGTACTTTCCACCACGTGAAAGTTCTGGCCAAGTCTTGCTTTCGTCAAGATGAAAAAATCCAGCTGCATCAAGCATGTCAGTGGCTGTTTTGACGGCATGGAAAGGAGTGCAGGATTTGTTAACAAAATGAACAAATTCTTTTGCGGCAAACAAGCCGCCTTCAGAACGCATCGGCGAGGACATTGAAATGTTTGCTTGATAATTTGATTGGAATACCGAGGACTCTAAGAGTAAGTGGGAAAAAAGAAGCTGCAGTTTTGCCATATCCCATACGAAGCTTGAGGGGCTGGAGAACAGAGCCCGGCGCTTCCCAATTACCACAATCGCCAGGAACCCCCCCCCCCCGCACCATCGCCCCCCGACCGACAAGACGCGGGTTCGGAAGGAGAATTGCCCCCCCCCCCCGTGCTCCTGCAAGCGGGTGCGAGTGGGTCGGAAAAAGCGCGCGCCAACGGAACCCCCCCCCCTGCCATCCAACTGGGAACAAACCCGCCAAATCGCAACTGCTGCACTTCAGAACTCTTCTTTATATTTTCCTCCGTTCCGCTCACTCTTATTCTCTTCAACAGATTGACCCTCCCCACGTCTTCAAATGAAGTCATTACTTCGCATATCGAAGCCTCTGCTCTGTCCGGTGTTTGCCTCTCCGGTGAAGCAGAAAAAAATAGACGAGATTATTCGAGTGGACCACGCAGGCGAGGTGGCTGCAGTACGGATTGCTGCTAACCAACTGTTCTGGATGTCTCCACTGGATGATTCCGTTCCTATCGTAAAGGAGATCTTGGATGATGAAGTTGTTCACCGCCGCGTAATGAATGAGCTTGCCGTCAAGCATGGAGTGAACACGACCACCTTGGATCCACTATTCAAAATTGGTGCGCTGGTAATGGGTACCGGGACAGCAATCCTGGGAAAAGAGGCCATGATGTGCTGTCACGCTGCTGTGGAGATTACCATCTTTGACCATTACAATGATCAGCTACGGGAAATGCTCTCATTGGAGGAGACAACCACTCAGAGCGAAACACCATCTGAGAAGGAAGCCTGGGACGATGTCAAGAAGTATATCGTCAAGTTTCGAGACGAGGAGAAGCATCATCAAGAGCTTGGAGAAAATAACGGCGCGGATCAAGCTCCCGCGTATCCTCTTCTTTACAATGGGATCCGTCTCGCGTGCAAATTGGGTGTGGGGCTTGCGAAGAGGATATAGTTGATTCACGTTGTGAACACCCAACTGATGAGCAAGTGAACCGGAAGGGTACTCATTTCATGCGCGTTTTTTTTTTGCGTTTTCCTATGCTTTCTTTCTCTCTGTCAATCTTCTAGATATACCAAGATGGCTATTCCCGCTTCCGCTGTGGAGTCTCTCCAACAGTTCACAAAGGAGCTTGATTCAATTAATGATGAAATTGAAAGCGAAGCATCTCGACTTCGTGGAGAGTATCGTGGAAAGATGGAGGGTCTCTTTCAGGAACGCCAACTTGCGCTAAGTAAGGTGGATGGCTTCTGGGGTGGCATTCTTAGCTCTCCGAATTCCCCGCTAGCGCCGCTGCAAAATGGGACTATCGACTCTAAGATCACTCGCGCAATCACAAACTTTCAGGTATTGACGACTGTGAAGGGGAGTGATATTTCAAGGAAAGTTGTGATAACCTTTCGTCAGAACATGTATTGCGAGGAAGGCGAGGTTCATCGAGAAATTGATACGAGTCTTAAAACCACATCCTTGAGTACCATTAAATGGAAGCAGGGGACTGAACGAGCTCGTCAGGATTCTCTCTTTACGTTCTTTGAGGAAAAGCCGCGTGAAGGTGACGAGTTTGTGGTGGAAGCAGTGGAAGCGTTTGATATTCTCTATCAGAACCCATTCTTGGCCATAGATTAGCTTGTAATGATAGCAAGTAATGGTGAAAGTAATGAAACGTCATAATTGACTCTGCCAGCGGAGGTGCCTCATTTTCGACTTCAAACTTTGTGATCCACAGATGACACACCCGCGCACGCACATCTCTCTCTCTCTCTCAACACGTATATAGCTCCAGGCTCTCTCTCAATGGCTAATCTTCTATACTCATTGTCAACATCATTAGAGCAGTTCAAAGGTGACGACGGTTTTCGTCGCTTTGTTGATGCAGGAAAGCTATCCTTTCTTTCATTCTTCAGCAACTTTGAGCAAACAAAAGATGAGCTTTTTGAAAAGCGAAGTATAGCTGTGATGAACACTCGTAAGTGCATGGTAGCGCTACATACTCAAATGGAAGATGTTGCTCGTGCATCCGATTCCCTAGTGCGGAAGATGGGACACATGGTTGAAACGTTTAGTGAGTTCCACAAATGTTGTGACCTCCAAGTGAAGCTTTGCTACCAGGAGAATCAGCCTGAGGAAGATCACGATACATTCGAGCAATGCTTTCACAGCTTAGATCGAACGCACTCCCAGATCAAGGACTCCTTGAGAGATTTTGTTGCTTCGCAGGTGACATGCAGGCGGATGCTCGCATCAGCGCTTTCACAGCTAGAGCAAGTCGATACAAATGCCTGCAAATCAGTTGGACAGTCTCAGGTACGGTTTGACTTGCAGCGACGAAAAGTTCAGAGTTCTGAACGCGAGCTTCTGTCGGCTCGATCAAACTCAGGTGGGCATTCTTCTGTCGAGGCTTCTGAGGCTCTTCTCAGGCGTGAGAGCGACATCCTACAGTCTGTTGGCGATGCATACATTAGCTCGTTGAGAAGTGCGATGCACTCCACAGGTTTTGCATTTGAGCAAACTTCCATGGCCACTTGGGCTGCGTGCAACGTGTTTTTTGTTCAAGTGGGTGCCCTGTTCAAGGACTGCTCAGTGTTTGCTGAGACATCCGCGGAAAGTGTGAACAAGATAAAGAATCACCAGAAGGTTTCTCAAAACCTGACAGAGGCAAAGAGGATCCATCTTGATTGCCAGAGGAGCCTTTTTGAGCCAACACATCTCCCAAGTGAAAACAATACTTGCATGACGGATCAAGAAGGTTACCCCAATCTGCTTGATATACCACCCACACCAGAAGATCCAGCGGTTGCTGCTAGCAGCATCGACGTTGATGAACTATTCCGGTGAGTGAGTTTCAATGATGTTTACCACAGCTTGCTTTCCGAATCTATACATGGGAATCGACATTGTGTGCACTCTCTACACATATAAGACTTATTTCGCTTTGGCCATATCGTTGATTTTGGAACTAGTTCATCTCACACAACTAGGACTACCTGTACAATGAAAAAGCGTCCCGGATTAGCACTCGATGCTGCAGCGGTAGAAAACTATCAGCAGAACATGCAGTCTTACCAGATCCAAAACAACAACTCGCTCAGGCTCCGAGCCTTTCTTCTTACCGAAACTGGTATGTTTACCAAGGATGGACGCAGACTTCCTGGAAAGGTGACCAAGGAAGATATCGACACTTCTTCAAAGCGGGGCGTGGGAAGGGGTGCTAGCGGCGAGGTTTCTTTCGCTCGACTCAAAGATGGTCTTCCTGTAGCACTTAAACGAATTCCAATCTCCTCAAAAACCCATCGTGATGAAGTTGATCGTGAGCTTCAGTTCTTCAATTCTCGCGGAAAATGTCCGTTTGTAATGGAGAACTACGGTGCTTTTTGGGATCCCGAAGATGGGGCCATTGTTATTCCAATGGAATGGATGCCTTATGCAGTAAAGGATTTGTGTCAGTTTTGGGAGGGCTTGGAGGAGTCCGTTCTCCGAGATGTCTTCTTTCAGGTAGTATCGGGACTCGTTTATCTTCACGATACAAAGCGTGTAATCCATCGAGATATCAAACCAAGCAATCTTCTTATCAGCAATGAAGGGGTAGTCAAAATAGGTGACTTTGGCGTTTCCAAGCTAGTGCAAACGCTGGATGTATCCTCTACCTACGTTGGAACTATGTACTTCATGGCACCAGAGAGACTCGAACAAGGAGCGTATGGCTTCAGTAGCGATGTCTGGTCGCTTGGCCTTACGATGATCGCCACAGTTACAGGCCGAAACCCATGGGCCCCTCCAGAAGAAATGAATCTGTTTCAGCTCCTAGGGAAAATTGCTGGCGACACAACTCCATCTCTACCAGATTCAGGTTCTTATTCCGATGAGGCTCGGGATTTTGTCCGAAAATGCCTGGTCCGCAATCCAGATGACAGGCTGAGCTGTGCAGAGCTTCTACAACACCCATTTTTCAGTGGAGTAACCGCAGAGAGTGCCATCGACAATGTGAGGATGGCCGTGCACTACATGACTCGCATTATCAACAATGATGCGAAGAAGTCTCAAGGAGTTGAGCGAAGCCAAGAGTCCATGGAGAAAGATGTCAATGCTCAGCTCGACAAATTGGTTTCATAAGCTGGTAGTTGCTGTAGAATTGTTGTTTTGAGAATTCAGGGGCTACATGGAGTTGACATCTTCGTGTTGCGGTCCTTTTATTTTGGGGCAAAACTACTTTCCACCACCTTCTTGCTTCTTCTATTTCTTGTACCGTTTCGTAGACCAGAGCCAGAGTCTCATCAAACGTGATGCACCGTGTTTCACCGTTGCTGCGCTGTGCAGCTGAGCCAGTTGTGCAGGCATCCCAGCTGGGGAAGGTTGTCCTGCTTACGATCAACCGGCCAAATCAGCTTAATGCACTCAACAAGGAAGTCGCGGACCTTCTTGCTGCTAACCTCCTCAAGTACGATGCTGATCCGTCATGTGCGGCTTTTGTGTTGACTGGAGCTGGGCGAGCATTTGTCGCAGGTGCAGACATCAAAATGATGAAGGATCTCTCCTTTGTCGAATTCTTGAAAAGCGATGCGTTTGGTGCTCTGAATGAAGTGGAAAAGATCAAAAAGCCCATTATTGCTGCTGTTAACGGTTTTGCCCTCGGCGGTGGATGCGAGCTGGCCATGATGTGCGACATTATCATCGCAAGTGAGAAGGCAAAGTTTGGTCAACCGGAGGTGACTCTTGGTACCCTACCTGGTATCGGAGGCACGCAGCGACTTCCTCGGGCAATTGGAAAGGCCAAGGCAATGGAGTGGGCTTTGACTGGGGAAACCTACTCAGCAGAAGAGGCCGAGCGAGCTGGCCTCGTTTCACGAGTGGTGAAGCATGAAGAACTGCTCCCCACTGCCATGAAAATGGCAGAGGGTATCGCCGAGCGAAGCCAAATTGCTAATCTGTTGGTGAAGAAAGCGATTAAGGGGTCCCAAAACACAACTCTGCAGTTGGGTTTGGAGTTCGAGAAACTAATGTTCGATGCCTCCTTCAACACCAAAGACTGCAAGGAAGGCATGACTGCCTTCACTGAGAAAAGGAAGCCAAACTTTACCGATGAATAGGAAATACGACTGACTACGACTTAATTTCGTGTTTTTACCATTAGTAGGGGGCATCCCTCTTGTTTATTTGTTTGCTTCCTTTTTTTACGGCTTGGGCTAGGGAGCTGTCGAATTTGCATCAAATACTGCAGTGCAATAGCTACATACTTGTGATGATTCTTCGTGATGATCTCACGTAAATCGACAACGGTTACGGGGTTTGCTCTCTTCATCTTTTTTCTTCGGAGAAGTTGGGTAGAATTACTGAAGCTTTACCGACAGCCGGCCAATATTAAGATTGAGCATGCAGTTTACATCGTCCAGCGAGGCGTGTCCTCACTCCTGGGATGAATCAATCATGCGAACCGCTCACTCAACCGTTCATCGCGACGAATGTGCTTATTGCTGCAACGCGTGCCAAATGCCTGGAGGTGTATTTGTATGTATGGGATGCTTTGCTGGGTTCTGCGCAGCACACATAGCAAAGCACTTGGCTCAAAAGCCATCACATGTCATGTTCACAAGAATTGAAGAAATTCCTGAAGAACACCCGGAGCCTGAGGTGAAGGATGTGAATTATTTAGGAGTGGTGCGGGACAAGCAATACAATACCTGTGTATGCTGCGCAGCTTGTCAAGCATCCTTCACTTCTGTGCCCGAATTGGCTGTGGATAGTTACACCAGCATTATTCATGCTCCAATGCCAGGCGCACAAGCAGCAGCTCAAGAAGGTGGCGGGTATCTTGTTCGGCCGCAGTGTCCACATTTGGTATGTCTTGAACAGCTGCAAAGTCCCTATTCAGCGAACGACCCGCCAACTTCGGCACACATGTGCTCTGCGGAAGGTTGTGGATGCACGATGAACAATTGGATGTGCGTGACATGTGGCGCCATTGGCTGCCCGCGTGCGGAGTCTGGTGGAAATGGCCATGCACTGCAGCACTATACCGCAACTGGCCATCCGTGTTGCGTCAAGGTTGGCACAGTGACGCCAGAAGGTGCCGACTTTTACTGCTATAGCTGTGATGACGAGGTGTCCGACCTGCATTTCGCTGCCCATATGGCACACTTTGGAATTGATGTGGCGACGGCACAAAAAACAGCGAAAACACTTGGAGAGATGGCCTATGACTATTCCTCTCAGTTCGATTTCAACATTCTCACCGAATCGGGCTCGAACCTTCAGCCCTGTTATGGGCCTGGGCACACAGGGATCATCAATATCGGAAATAGCTGCTACGTAGCATCGGTTGTGCAATGTCTCCTTTCTCTTCCACAATTCCACATGACGCTTCCGTGCGTTCATCAACAAAGCTGCACCACCGATCCATATGGTTGTCGCTACTGCCAAATGGAGCGCCTTGCTGATGGGCTGTGGTCAGGCAGGTACAGTGTTCAGGGAGCAGAAAAGGCGTCTCTTGGGGTGTCTATTCGGTCTTTCAAGAATGTCTTTGCCCAAGATCACCCCGACTTCTCCACAGGACAGCAGCAAGATGCCCAGGAGTACTTACTGTACCTTCTGGAGCAAATGCAGCGCTTCATTCCCTCCCCCACCTCCGCGGCGCATCCGGTAACTGCATTTGACTTTGTTGTGGAGCATCGGGTGGAATGTACCAAGTGCCACAAAGTGCGCTACACCAAGGAAAAGGATAGGTGCCTCTCTCTGGATATTCCTCTCGATCCGAGTTCGCTTCCCCCGGTTGATGTAACTGTCAAGCCCTCCGAAACTGAGGTTGAAGCTCGTCGTCCCAAGTTCTCACTGGGCGATTGCTTGGAGGCGTTTGTGCGACCAGTAGGAATTGACTGCCGCTGCGGATCGTGTGGTGCTCCATCAACGTACCAAAAGACTCAACGTATTGGGACGTTCCCTGATGTTTTCGCAGTGTACGTGCGACGAGCATACTTCGACGTCTCTGCGCTCACAACCAAGAAGCTGGACGCTTATGTCGACGTACCTGAAACAATCAACCTGGAAGCGTATCGGTCGCGAGGGACACATCCAGGGGAGGTGCTCATGGCAGACCATTCTCCAGAGCCTACTGCGCGCCATCCTACCACTCAGGAAGTTGATGAAACTGCCCTGGCCATGGTTGTTAGTATGGGAATTGAGGTCGACATCGCCCGTTACGCTCTCTTGTTGACAGATATGAGTGTGGAACGCGCAATCGACTACATCTTCAGCCATCCTGATATTGCCACAGAGGCCGCAGTTGCTTCTTCCGCAGCTCCCCCACCTACCTCCACGACTAAAGTTGTGGATGACGCCACACGTGATGGGCCGGCAGACTACAAACTTCATGCCATGATCAGTCATATGGGCTCTGGAGCCAAAAGTGGCCATTACATTTGCCACATCAAGGATGCTGAGGGGCAGTGGGTACTCTTTAACGATGAGAAAGTTGGAAAGTCGCAGAGTCCACCCTTTTCCATGGCTTCAGTTTATTTCTTTGTTCGGAACCATCCAGCCCACTGACAGTGAAGGACGAAAATGTGTCCTCATCACCCCACGGAAAAGCCAATAGCCAACAGGCTGTGGCGTATTGCTTCGAAGAAGTTGGGGGATAGTCCCCATTGTGGTATCACTCTGCAGCCCACACAAAAGAGAGGTTACTTGTCTTCGATATTTTGAAATTGAAGCCTGCCCCCGCCATGATGGCATTTCAAGCTGGATCACATCGGCAACTCTGTGGAGAGTGTGTTTCTGATACGCTGTGCTTCTTTCCTCCCCTTGCTCTCTCTCTACCGTGTGTGTGTGTGTGTCGTAGATCTCAGGAGTTGACCAGTGGAATCGCCGCTGGAGAAGTTCCGTTGCGAGTCAGGAGATTTACCTCACTCATTCTCTTAAAGATTGAATTCGTGCCAAGCAATCAGACACAACATACCTCAAGTCTATCCTCCACATAACACACATCGCCAAGTTTCTGGTGAAACCTTAGCACTCAATCTGTCCTCAACCTTTTGCCGTTCTGTTTTGTGTCTTCCTTGCTAGATCAAAAACCCTCTCGCATCCACAAGTTGAGCACTGTCCCTGTGGTTCGAAGAACTGCCCATCACACCACGTGTGCCCGCTGTGGTCTCCCTCACCTCATTGCAAAGGGGCCTTTCTCCTCGCAAAGGCCTTCCGCTAACACAAAGTCTGTGCCGACATGCGTGGCAACTACCATCCTCAAGACACGCTCCAAGGCACACGCTCCGTACCTGCTTCCAGCCCTCCATACGCCGGTGCTGGTCCTGGCAGTAGACCGCCGATTCACGTACCACTCCCAGTGTCGGCCTATGTCCCTGGCATGGACAAGCGGCCTTCACAGACGTCGCGTACTTCCGCACCGTTTCACCACCCAGGTACCGACATTGTCTTAATGTCGATGGGGCCAACCCCTGTGGGAGACGAGCTCCAGTATCCTCCGCCTCTTTCGAGAGTCCATAGCGTTGGAACTACTGCCTCGAGCGGCTCACTTCAGATGGCTCCATCCATGACCATGGAGGCTACCGCATTCGTCCACCCCACCACTTCTCGGGACGCCGGAATGGCGCAAATGGTTCACCTCGAGGTCATTCCCCCTCCACTGACGCAAGGATTTGATCCCATCGCCTCCGTCAACCCACACGGCCACTCCTCGATGAGCGATCTTCAACCGCAGCTCATCCCAGTGGACATTACCACCGGTACCTATCTTCTCCCTCAGGGACAGTCCATCGTGCCACTGGGGACGATGTTCCCAGGTCACCATTGCTCACCGGATGTGAGCAGCCTCGGCGGGATGGCATCGCTGCCGCTCAGCTCACCCTACATGCAGCAAACACAGCCACAGTCCGCAGCGGCCATGCCAGTCTCCAATACCCCACAATTTCTCTCCAATGACCAGCCCATGAGCTGGATTGCTGCGGCGGATGGTACCGTGATCTCACCAATGGGAGTGGGGCCGCAGCCCACAGGAACACCATTCTACGTTCTGCATTCTGGGTTCTCCCCATCCTCTCCACCACATACGAGGGACAACACCAACTCCGTCATGCCACAAGTAATGCCTTCAACCACATCAATGGGTCGTGTAGGGGAGGGAGCTCCCATGGCCCGACCGGTGGAATGGGCATCGCAAGGGACAGTAGGAATGCAAGTCCCGCAAATGTCTCAGCAATCCAGGTGGCCAGCTCCGATGCAGCAACCTCCGTTGGGGTCGCGGCAGCCGTCGCAGCTCTTGCATCAGACTCTACCCTACTCCCGTATTTTCTATTCGAAACACGAGGGCGGTTTCAAGGGCGTGCGTGGGTATTTGGCTCCGGGGATTGGAGACCGCGCTGTGCCTGGGACGACAACCATCACAACGTTACCTCGACTGGCTGTACCACAACCTCCATGGGGCCGTCTACCAGAAGGGAGTATTCCGAACAAGGGGGAGCTTTCATCGTCGCAGAGCTCCCCACGGGATGTCGACAGTGACTAGTACAGAACGTGAATATCATGAGAGTTGAACGAACGTGACCCTCGCCTGCCTCACAGAATTTTACATTTGTCGTGCGGGAAGACACGGGTGTAGAGTAGCTTCCGCGCATCATTAGCCCTTACCAACCTTCTTTTCTCGTTGGCTAGCCTATGGAATGGCTCAAAGACTGAGGCTAGCTGGATTTGGGTGTGCATGCACAGAGACGTACTTGGCGTTCGTAAGCACAACGGCGTACGCCTCCTCTCCCCTTGGCTGGAAAGTTCCTCAGTTCAGCTTGTTGGCCGCAGCATTTTTTTTTTATATATGGGTGGTGCAACTTGGGAGATATTGTTCCAGGGGTGTGGGGGCAGTGCTGAGCCCAGTTCCCCCTTTTCACTCTCTTTACATCTATCTCTCCTTCTCTATCGCTCTATATTGCCCGTGAATTTTTTTCACATGCGCGCGTCTGTTGTTTATGGGTCATTTTTCTTCTGTTCTTCTTCTGCTTCGGCGTTGTTCGTAGAGTATTGCCTGTCACTTCTTCCGTTATCCGCTCGCTCGTTGTTTACGTTTCCTCTTCTGTCTTTTTTGCCGCTTTCTTTGTTCTTTATGTTGTCATGTTTTCTCTGAGTTGAGGTGTTGGCTTCCGTGTGTCTCCGCACCTGTGCTCTTTGTGGTTGGGTTGACTGCAACAACAGCTACCCTTGTGATTGCCAATCCGTGCGATTACGAGTAGTAAGTGCGGAGATGGAAGTCGTCAGTTGAGTACACGAGTGACTTGTGACTTGTGAAGCTCACACCTGTCGGACTGCAAACAGAGCTCTCGCTTCTTGTTGCGAGCAACGTTGGATGTGAGTTCTCTAGTCCATGGCGGTTGAACACCGGGAACTGATTCATCTACGAATGGGGTTGGTGTGAAAAAAAAAACACTTTCTGTCTTTGGAAGTGGGTTTCTCCCACCTATCAGATACCTCCTCCCTGTTTGATGGTGACTCAGTGGACGTGAACCAATGAATTTCTTCTGTGGGAATAGTGAATAATGTCGAGACAAAATAAGACGAGGCACATCATCGAAGCTATATGAATATAAGAGGAATGAGAAGCGCCTAAACGGGCCAGGATACGAAGCATTTTCTTTTTGTTGTCCACTCCCCCCTTCCCTCTGTGCCACCGTGCCTATGTTCGCTTTTTCATCCAGCTTAAGGTATCTGTTGTTGTTGGGTTTTTCGTTTTGCTTTTTTGATGTTGTTTGGGGGGACATTTTCACTTTCATTGTAGTTTTCTAAGGGAAGTTTCTTTTTACGTTTGATTTCAAGCTAAGCTACTAAGGGTTCATTTTTTTCTTTTTGCTTTTTCCTTCATTCTGTTCTTGTTGTTGCTTTTGTTGTTGTTGTTGTTGTTATGGTTGTGCTTTTCTTGTAGTATGTTATGCTCGTGGGGAGTGAAGCATGTGGGAGGGGACATATGTGCGGAAGGTAGATATTAGAGCCCGCTCTATATCAGAGGGCTTTCCATGGAAGCGCAGTTCACGTCCCGTAATACCAGTGCTTCGTTCTGATGCTGTGGTATCGTGTGGTTGTCGCCTTGTGGGTGTGTGTGTTTCTGGCGTCGATGGATTCTTTCCTTCTCTTCTTGCTTCGCGTCGTTTCTATTCCGAGTCTTCATTGATTATTGCTATGGTAGCCACCTATGGTTAGCTCACTTCCTCGTCTCCTTCCTTCTTGCGTTTCTCTGTTTTCCCTTTATTGCCCCTTGGGTTACTACTGCGGATTGTGGGCATTGCCCCGCAGCGAAGGAGAGAGGAAAGAAGTTAGCCTTCTGTGATGAGGTATCATGTGTGCAAGCACCAATGTATTTTCTGTTGAACGTGGATGTGAAAGTGTGATTTGTGCACATGAGTTGGTATTACTTGCGTTGTTAAGCTGTCGACTTGCTTGTTGTGTATATGTGCGTGCGCGCGTGCATTTTCGCAGGCGCTGCGACCTGTTCACTCTCCCTTTTGAGGGCAAGTTGCCCATCTTGGTGAAAGCAAAGTAACAGGGAGGTGCATCAGTCCAGGATGTTGGCAGGGTGGCGAGTGGAGCACAGAATGCATCGTGCTCCAACCGTAGTGGCAGTGGTGGCGAATAGGTTACTCTCACTCCACGCAGTCCTGGAAGATGTCACAGCTCCATCGTGTCTATTATGGACGGCATTCCCCAAGAAGAAACGTGTGTCCTTTTCTTTTTCTTCATTTGTATTTTGTTGTTGTCGTTGCTGGTGTCTGTGCTTTTTTTTTTTTTTTACCTCTCCCGACTACATTCTTTATATATACATATATAGTGTTTTCCTTCCTCCTACCCCTCACTATCACCACCACTCCTTCCGCCCCCCATTCTTTGAGGGAAGACATCCCATGTTGGGTCTCGACGTATCAGCTTCACCTCCCTCACTGTTATCAACATCACGCATCTGCGCTTTTCGCGAGATGTGAACGTGCAAATCCCTCCCTCCCTATAACTCTCCCTCTCCCCTTCCCCCCATTCCATCAATCACCACCCTCTTCCGTTCCTGATTGAAGAAGTGGAGTACATACTTCATCACAGGTGTGGGAAGATGTGACCCCGCAAGAGACGAGGGTAGGCCGTGGCATGGAAAGTGAGAGAGGAGTGCAGTCACGGCGCTCCATCTAATCCAAAGAGGACTATCTACAAAACAACGACGTTTCAGGGCTAATCTTCAGGTTAGCGAACGCGCAATCACTCACACACGCTCATCGTTCCTTTTTGTGCACTCATTTACATATCTTTAATTTTACGAGTTGTTTTTTCCCTTTCTGGTGTCTTTCTCTTCCTCCTTCACGCTCACCGCACGTATCTTCAATACACACATGCACTCATCCTCTTTCTCCACGGTCCAGGTGTCTGCCACAGCGAAGGGTCTCTCCCCTCATTCCCTCTATCACCAGTGCTCCGACCTCTCTGCAAACTGATGCGACAGAGGAGGAGTGAGCTCAGAACTCGCTGTATTCGAAGAGGGACTTCCTTACAGGGCCTCTTTCCCCTTTCTTTCAAGTCTTCCACCTATTCGGGGAGTCACGTCCGTGCGATGGAAGAACCGTGTGCTGCTCCACCACCACACTTCCCACTGCTTGTGAGTGCCCACCGCACTCTTCTCTCTACTCGCCCGTGTTGCGAGAAGTACGCGTCTCTAAGATGGGTTGAGACGGCTACTACATTTAATAATGTCCGCATGAACATGCACGGGAATATTCTGTTTGTGAGTAGTACAGGAGACGAAGCAGCACATGACTGATCTTTGCTCCCACTCTTCCTGTACCTCACTCAATACCCAGATGTTGAATTTTCCCTCTTTCCTTTTTTTTTATCGCCGTTGTTCTGTCGTTGTGGCTGTCGCTTTTTTTTTTTTTGCGTGCGCGCCGCTGTCTGCGTTCCTCACGACCGTTTCTTTCTCTCTCTCTCTCTCTCTCTGTTGCTGTTGTTGTTTCTTGTTGTGTGTGTGTGTTTGCTTTGTTTCTGCCGTCGCTTATGTACTCCTCCTTCTTCCCGTACCTATTTCTCCCTATTTCACTCGACACTCTTTCGTTTGGGATTTCTCCTTTCTTCCTGCTCACTTGTGATTCGATCTATACACACACATGTACAAACTATATACAACAGTATATGAATATGTATGCGCCAACATATACAAGTGTGTGTGTATCCGTATATTTGATCTCATCGTACGAGATGTTCATGATTTCTCCTGCCTTGTTTCGTTGTTGTTGCTTCTTCTTTTTCTGTGTGTGTGGAGCCAATGAATCAATTTACTTCCCAAAACCGCTACCGTCGCGCTCGCCTGCTGCTGCTATGCACTGGGTGTGACGGACGGATCCACACTGGGGGGGAGAACCATAATCCCTCACGAAATGGTGGGAAAACAGGAAATGCGACTTTTATTTGCTAAGTGGGAAATACCCTCTGCGGTCTCTCCACTAGGTGCTTCATCACGCTCATGTGGTTCTGCTACATTGTTCTATCGTGGAATGCATATGTGTCAACATGGGAAAATGAAACTAATGCAGTTCAGTAAAGGGTGGACTGTCGTCGTAGGTATCGTTGGATCTTCGCGCTGTGGCTTAGGCCACGCGGAGCCTCAAGCCAGAAAAGTCGTTGAAGCTCAAGCTTCGTGGCTTGATTTCTGGTCTGCATATAGCACAACACCCCCAATGGAAATTACTCCTCCGCGTGCATTAATGGATGAGAAATGGGGGAGACGAGGAAGATGAGGAAGAGGTGGCTGGCGGAGCACAGTGGCGGTGACGCTCTCCATCCCACAACTTGTGTATTTGCCTTTGCCTCTCCTTTCTTCTTCTGGAACGGGTCAGATATGAGCGATGTTTTTTTTGTTCCTTCGTTGTTGTTTGTGTTCTCCCCTTTTCTCTTCTCTACATAGCCTCTATTTGTCAGTCTTTGTCTGGACTACGCAATTAAGCTGTGTGGGCATCTGCCAGGATTGGGCGACGATGCTCATGATTCATTAGGGAGAGCATGCATTTACACATCGAAACACGTCGTGACTCCTCTCCTTTTCATTGAGTTCTTTTGCTATTGTTGTTCTCTCTATCTATATCTGTGGGTTTCTGGGTCTTACTCATCTTTTCTGCGATGAAAGTCACGCACTTTCTTTGGTTCTCAATTTTGTGGTTACATCTCGGGCATTTTTGCCTGAATTTCATCTGCTCATGGCCTTGCCATGTGAAGCCTGTGATGGGAAGATCCAGTGAATGGAGGAAGCCTCTTCGCCTCATTCTCCTCCTCCTCAGACACACACACACACGCACTGACACACAACCGCTGAGTAATTCTGTTTCGAGGTGGCGTTAATCGCTCAATGCAGTTACTAAATCAACGCATGTCGCTCTGCTGTGTTCTTGTGTTGGTGGGGGAGAAGAAACTGTTTGTTTTTTCTTGTATCTCACATCCATGTATCATCATTTCTTTTCGACGATGTTGTCCTTTGAATGTTTTCCCCCTTTTTCATTTCATTTGGTAGGTTGGTTGCTACCCTTCTTCCCACGGAGTACGCCAACACTCCTCCTCCTTCTCCCACCATCCCTCAATTCCCAAAAAATTCTCTCCCTCTACACACACACACACGTACGTACCACAGCTTAGACTACACTTCTGTTTTTCTCGTCACGCCTCGCTAGAGAGCCACATGAAGTGCGCGAACAAATTGCTGGCCCCCGTGGTGGCTGATTGCTTGTTGTATCTGGTGTTGGATGCTTGACTACACGTAGTTTCTGTTTCCTTGATCTCTTTCTTTCCTCCTTCACTCTCTGAGTGACTGGATGGACGTGTGCGTCTCTGTTTTGTGCGTCGGTGGCGACGTAAATGTCCGTTCGGGCCCACGAGTGGCATCCAAGTGTATCTGCGCCTGCGTGTGTGTGTTTTCTTTTCTTTGCTGCAAGAGAATCTTTTTCTCTCTGCAACGGGCTTCGTCCCGTATCAACTTCCATCAAGACGCTTTTTGTCTGACGACCACCTACCGTGTGTCGCGTGTCACTGTAAAAGGTCCGGGGTAGTGGCTCTGCTTCCCATAAACCTGACTCACAAACGTCTTCTCCGCATCTCACCCCCTATTGTTGTGCTGACCTTAGTAGGCTTCCTTTCCTTTCCTCATCCGTACACTTCTTGTGGCACTTAGCCATTACTCTCCGTCATGGTGCTCATCCTCGTTGCGCTCTGTTTTGTGGCGTTCCTATGCCTGCTGCATCAGCGAGCTCTCCCTGTGATTGTGATGCGAGTGTGGTATACGGTGAACCTGCTCGGCTCCGTGGTGCTGTGCTGGGTCCTCTGTCACCTCGTGCACTTCTTGGGCTCCACCCTCCACCTCTTTCGTCGATCCACCTGCGAATCACTCTCGCGGCTTGCGTGTATCGTGAGCTTCGCCTACTCACTCCGTTATTCAAGCACCCACGTTCACCTGAAGGTGATGGAGGGCTCTCTTCCCATGAGTCGCATCCAAGAGCAGCACTTCCTCTGCCTCTGCCACACTAGCTTCTTTGATACCTTGCTCTTCCTCTGGCTGACCCCATACCGCTACCTCTACACTGCCAAGACCTTTGCCAAGTCGACGCTGCGGCAACTTCCACTCTTTGGCTACGTTGTGCGAGCATGCGGTCACTTCCCGGTTTACTTCACCTCCACCGAGGCCAGCAGCTTTTCTGTGGACAAGGAGAAGCAAGCCAAGGTGGCGGCGGAGGTGGATCAGTTCCTTGCTCATGGAGGCTCGCTCTCCTTCTTCCCTGAAGGGGCCCTCAATCGCACCCCAGAGGTTCTCAAGGACTTCCGTCTTGGAAGCTTCAACATGGTACTGGAGAAGCGCCTGCCGCTCTACTACTGCGTCACTTACGGCAACCATGAGGTGTGGAACTCCACACTGAAGGGCATCCCTGGGTACCCAGCCGACATCTGTGTTTATGTTGGCAAGTACGAATACAACCCAGATAAGGTGGATGCACGTGCGCTTGCTACGGGCCTACGAGTGGAGATGCAACGCCACCTGGATGACATGATTGCCCTTCGCACGAAGGAAAAGTATGAGCCGTGGTACCGTCCACATGAAGCCACTGTCAAGACCGCGTAAACATAAACCTCTTTGGCTGCTCCGCCGCTCAACGATGATGCACTCTACGACCCTCCGCCACGTGTTTGGTGGAATGAGCACGTTCCTCCGTTCACAGTAGCATGACCATAAGACGTACATTCCGAAGCATTCATGGCAAGTTCTTTGTGGCTGCGTCAGAGAATAGGAAGAAGGAGTATGGCCTCCCACCCCCACCGCAGCGACGATGTGGGCAACAGAGAGCCGCAAACTAGCGGACGTTTTTCTAGTCAAGTTTTCGCTCACGTAGCAATATCAGGGGTGGTGCTCCGAAGTGCTTGCTGCTTGGAATCAGCTCCTGATGATGTGACAGTGGGCTCACACAGACCATTAACGCATTCCTCCTCCTTAAGTTCAAATCGTGACCATCATCACCTACCCACCAGTCTGTTTCAGCGCATCTCTGCAAATACAACATTCGCTGCCTTCTTCTCTCACTATCTTCGCACACAAGAAGTCCTTGTTGTGGCGCACAGAGACACTGACGCACCAACTGGTGGCCCAGTAAGTGTACTCCGAAGCACCTACAACCCTCCATCATAGATCAGACAGTTCCCTTCGTCCAAAGTCATAGACCATGTTCTTCGAGGATCACCTTCGGGATGTTGAGGAGCCATCAAGCCTTCAGACTGCATTGAGAACAAGGAACTCATCCAACGCACCAACATCCACCGCCACCAGAGACGGCGCTCTCTGCGTGGAGCGCTTGGTACAGGCAACGACCAATGAGCGGCAATGCCCAGAGGTGCTTCCCTACCCTGCCGATGTGATTGATCGCATTGTGGCACTACTACTCGCGCAGCAGAGAAAGATTGAGGCCCTCACGCAGGAAGAGATGGAGGAGGCCGCACGGCAGCCATTTGGTGGCACCTCGCTGCTTCCATTTAAGCCGTCCGATCTCCTCCGGCTCGAGACGCAGCGGCTGCAGTTCTTTCTCTCTGAGCTGCTTCGTTGCCGTCTTCGCAAGATTGAAGCTCTCTGTCAGGCCATCTACTACGAAGGTCAGCTGGAGTCTGGGGAGTTGGCCCAGCAGCGTGCAGGCGGTGCAGCAGCCTTCTCCATGAATGAGCTCAACGCGGTCAAGTACCCACAACGGGCAAACTTGTCACCCAATGAGCGCATTGTTGCCGATCGACTGGCGCTGAGCTCCCATCATGCCGTACAACAGGCTGGTCTTCAGTTCGCCCCGACTGAGCTTCAGCACCTCACCCCACACCAACCTTACGGTGAGGGTGCGGAAATCCTCCCCCAGCCGCGCATCAGCAGCTACGTCTTTGGTTGGGTGCTACAGGACCTCGGAGTCGTGCGCCTTATTGAGGGTACCGAGCAGGATGTGCACGCAGAGGACCTCTTCCTTGTTCCCTACGCAGCCTTAAGGCCGCATGTCATTGCCGGGCAAGTGCGCCTGGTGTGAGGAACAGCCCGGACGGCTAACCCCTCCGCACGACAAAACCAACAAGTTACAGCTTTCTGTTTTTCTGGCGAACGCATCCACCAGATTGTATTCTGTACCTATATTGTAACGCTGCTGTCATTGCCTTGTTCTTCTCTTTGGTGTGTTTGTGTANTATTCTTCGTGATCTTGAGTTGCCAGGGGCTCTTTGACCGTCGCCGTACTTCGGCAAAAAGAGAACATACGAAAACTGTTGCCATGCCAAGCAGAACGGAAGTTGCGGCGTTGATGGCGGCCGACGGTGAGTATGAGCAGAAGATCGCACTGCTTAAGAAGGCAGTTACCGTAGTCACCCTCCACAAGCAGGAGTTGGAGCAGGAAAAGGTGCAGCTGCTGGACCAAATACGAACGTTACAGCAAGACCTTTCTGCGTCACAGGCGGAGTCAGCCAAGCTCAAGACAAAGGTGGCCGCCTTTGAGAAGAAGGCGGAGGAGGCGAGTAGCGCCAACTTTGGCCAAACCGTGTTGAAGGGGCTTTCGTCTTTAATGACCGCAACCTCGGAGGACGGCGGCGGGGGAGGTGGCGCCAAGACCGGAGGTGGGCGACCTCGAGGTGACGCCACGGCCGGAGGTGGGCGGCGTGGTGCATCCAAAACAGCAACGCCGACGCCTGGCAACTTCTCCCTTCCCCCCGATGAAGTGGAGGATCTGGTTGTGGAGAATGAAAGGCTTCATGTTATGCTCTTTGAGCAAAAAAGTAGCGCCCGCTCCGAGCTTGACCGCAAGAACGCCTCCAACACCGCGCTCAAGAAGGAGCTGAAAGAGCTTCGAGTGTTGCTTGATACGACCACTAAGCGTTGTGACGAACTCAATGTGGATTGCCTCCGGGAGAGTGCCATGGGGCAGTTTTGCTTCCACTTTGCCAAGGGCCTTGCATCTGGGCCACAGGGTCGTGCCGCATCTTCGTCTGCCCAGCTATGCATGGAGGACGTACGCGCTATCACCCCGAATGAGCACGAAGTGGTGCGGCGTACGACGGAGGTCCTCCGTGGTCGATGCGAGTGTCTCCGCGCACTATTGAGCGCAATATCTGTTCTTCTTGCCTGTTTACGTGATGCAATGCCTCTCGCTCACAAGGCTACCATGGGTGACATACGCTACAGCAGAGATGCGCTCATCATCGTCCTGGACTCGCATATGATATGCCGTGAGGCCATCCTCCACGCCCTGGTGCAGGTGGAAAGCTGCTTGCCAGATCCGTCGGAGGAGGAGGAGGCACCATCACTAACCGATCCAGCCACCATTGTGCATGAGCTGGCGCAAGCACTGCAGGCGTGGATACACCTGCTACGGCCGAGCGTGCCTCTCATCATTGATGCCATGATTTGCCATGTACCGGATAGCTTCACCTTCCTCTCCCTCACAACCGCCTCAGGGGAGAGCGGAACGGCGGTGAAGCCATGCCAGTTTGAGGCAGAGGTCTCGGCTCGTGGGGTGGCGGTTCTGAGTGCCATGGAAGGCACCCTTGCTATGCTGCACCGCCTTACCGCTCCATACTCCCCCCACCACGAAGATTTGCATCCCAACGACAACAATTCAGCTTGCCATGCCAGTGGAAGCAGCGCACAGTTCTTCTTGGCCTGCGAGGCCTTTTGGCTGGAAGGAAGTGCGTCAGTGTACGCGCTGGGCGAAGTGACAGCCGCCTTCTGCACCGGCATCGATCGCATTGCAGAGGTGTGCCAACAAACCCAAACACGCGATGCGGCCAACTTTGTGTGCAAGTCGCTGCGTTCTTTCCTGACTGCATTTGCCTCACCGCCTTCGGCCAGTCATGGGACGAAGGAGCTCGCACAGCGTGGTAACGCGATGAGAGAGGAGGAAGAAGATGAAGAAGAGGAAGCGTGGAGGATGATCTCCATGGCGGGATCGTCGTCATATCCTCCAGTGGAGGCGGGTCAATTGGAGGAACTTCTGCGCGCACTTGCGGCTGCAGATCGTACTGCAATGATCTATCACCGCCAGTGGAAGTCAGCTGTTGTGGAGCTTGGCGAACGTGAAGATGCCCTGCGCGCTGTGCAGATGGAGCTGTTTGCCTTCCGTGCCAAGTTGGAGGCGGAGAAGGAGAACGCGCAACGTAGCCACGTTGCGCTGGAGGAGCAAATCAAGGTCCTCTCTGACCGTCTTGTGGAGCTCACGCAGCCGGCGCATCCACCCCCACCACGATCATCGACGCACCGCGAGGACAGCAATGCAGCACAGCGATCTGCCTAGCTGATATGCTTCGCCCACATCCTGAATGGGCCACCTTTTCAACGTTTATATGCAATTTGTTGAGAGACAAAAACAAAACCTTTCTTGTGCTGCAACCTCTTGATGCGTGACCCAACTGCCTCCACGTGCACTACTATCTTAACCTCTCTCCTTCTCTTCCGTTGTGCTTGTGGATGTTCGTGCGTTGATTGGTGTTCTTCGCACTCACACACCAGAAGAGAGATGCATCACATTGCCGTCGTGGGCGCTGGGGAGATTGGCTGCGCCTGTGCCCTCGCCCTCCACGCTGGCTGTGGCACGAGCAAGGTACACAATGGGTCTACGACGCCGCCAACCCCATCCCACATTGTGGATCTCCTCAGCCGTGATGACGTCTTCGTTCAAGAGCAAAACGCTCGTCGTGAGGAACACCCGATCAAGGCCTTCCGACAGGTGCCCATCCACCTTCCATCTAGTCCCACCTTGCGTGTGGCCTCACTCAAGCAAAACCTGGAAGGTGAGCCACAACCATCTCAACACTACAACCACGTCTATCTGTGTACGCCGTGGCCGGCACTCCTTCCTGACGATGATGCCTGGATGCGTCAGGCGCTCCCCAGCCGACGAGGCCCCAGCGTCCACGACTTCCTCACACGATGGAGCGGCACCATCGATGCGCATCGTCCGACTGCCAATGCGCCGCCAAGTTATGTTGGCATCTTCTCACGGGGCCTCACTACACAGGGCCGCTCTCCTGCTTCTCTGGTCCACGATGCCATGAGGGCAGCCTCGGGCACGCGCTCACCCGCCATCCTCACAATGAGTGGCCCTCTCTATGCCTCACATTGGGCGGCCGCACACGCATCCTCCTCATCCACGTCGGCGGCACCAAAGTACTCGGGTACCTCACTCTGTGCTGCGCTCTCCCTTCCGTCCTCCTCAGCTGCGGTGGATGAGGGTCTTGCGGAGGAGGTGGAGCATATCCTGAGGATGCACTTCCCTCGCGAGTCCATCATGATGTTGCGGGGTCGTGATGCCGCAGAGGTGATGAAGCTCGTGAACGCATGCCTCCCGCTGTGTGCCTTTGGGGCAGGCCTGGTAAGCAACCGTTATGCCAGCGTCAGCGTTTCTGCCCTCGCCTCATATGCTCAACACGCACTGCGATCGACGGAGGCCCTCATCAACGGCCTCCTCGGTCGTAGCACCGGAACGCCATTGCCGCTGGAGGCATGGTCTGCTCTCTCCCTCGCCTGCACCAACTACACCGCTAAGGAGTTCGTGTTGGGGCGGCAGATGGATTTTCACTTCCGCAAGCAGGATGCTCTGCGGGCGGTATTTGCCGGGGCAGCTCATCTCCACTTCTCTGGCACAGCAGATGGCCTTCACGTCCTCATGAAGGAGCGGCAGGTGAGCTCCCCGTTTTTTGAAGTGTTGATGGATTCATACAGCACCATCCTGCGCGCCTCAACGGTCGGGGAGGGTCTCGTGCAGGAGATGAACTACGACTACCGCGAGATGGGGTCCGCAGACTTCCCTCTGTTGCAGCATGCTCTGCATGTGGATGAGGCGATGCTCTCTGGTGACGCTCAACGTTTTGAGGCGGCGAAGAAGGCCATGGAGAGCGCCTTCAAGTGATGTGCCTCCACCCCCCTCAACCTGTGTGCATAAGCACACGTGGTGCTGGTGTTGTTGGATGGTACGAGGTGCAGTGATCACCACACCACTCTTGGCACCACGCATGTGGTAGGTCGTTACCACTGACGATGAGGCTCCACTCCATCTCCCGCCTTTCTCAAGATCCTCTCTAATGACCCTACTCTTCCCCCAACTCGTCAACCCCCACACGATAGAGAAGAGACTAGACTTAGCATAGATTGGTCATACATCTACTTGTACACCACACACTACTACAACTACTACTACACTTATTTGCACCATACAAGCACAGCAACAACAACAACGGTCTGGACTTTGGACGGCTACGACAATCACCACAGTCACCGTCCAATCTCCCTCCCCCATTGGTTGATACACCATACAGGTACACATACGTTCTGTTATTCTTTCTACTTCCTTAAGCACCACCGGCAGCGATGGCACACGTCTGCTACGATGACATCACCCACCTCTTTGGCCTGCCTCTGGTGCGGGCGCCAGAGGACTACGAGATGAACTTCTCCTACCTCGCTGACACCCCGCTCTTCTTTTTTGAGCTGGTGGAGAAGCTCAATCGAGGCTACAGCATGGATCGACGCATTTGCTTCCTGACCGACTACACCCTCAACATCGCCAACGAAAATGGCAAAGTGTCGCGATGCTGCAAAGTGGAAGATATCCGTGAGCTCATTGTGGATGAGCGGAAGCATGCCGTCGGTGTGCGCATGAGGGATGAGCCATTTGCTCTTGGAACCCCGAAGCAGGGAGGTATCTTCTACGACATGCCGGTAGATCTGTACCTTCGCTGCAGCAATGCAGAGATGCTCAAGCGGCTTCTTCGCCCGCTGAGTGTCATATTTCGACACCAAACACAGGATGTGTTGCCAGTGCGACCACTCCGTGAGAAGGAGTCCTTGGATGAGCTCCTCGTTGTTGCCCCCAACGGCCGACGCATTAAGTACCCGCCCATGCAGTACCACAACAAGCGTGATGTCGAGCGCGCACAGCGACGTGATGCGGATGACGTCTTTGATCGGTCAAGCCCCCGACAGTACGCGCAGCCCTGCGAGGAGGGCGGTGGCCCGGTGTACTCCCGCAGCCGCTCTGGTTGGCGGTCGGAGCCCCGCTCGGTGCGTAATGAGGAGGTGGTTGTAACGCGACAGTCATGCCTTAAATCGCCCAACGCAGAGGAGCAACGTGGTGGCAGGCAATCCAGCCCACGTGAGAGCGGAAGTCGTGGTGGGCGTGGAGAGCACGATGACTCCGAGGTGCACCACCTCCGCAGACGTCTGGCTGATCAGGATCGCCTCATTGGGCGGCTACAGCGCGAGAATAGCGCCAAGCAGCACGACCTGGATGAGATGCACAGCCGCAGCCAACAGCCGACTCAGGGCCGCACGTCAGAAGGGAAGTCTGTTTCCTCGGCCAACAACCGCCAACGCGGCAAGCGCGACAGCGCGACGGCTGCTCGCCGAAGCGATAGCGCACGCCGCTCCGGATCCAAGAACCGCAAGACGAGCAAACAGCATCCGCGGTCGGGGAGTCCTCGCTCACATAGTCATCGAGCTAAATCTCGTAGCGCAAGGAATACCAAATCTCCATCTGCTCGTCCTCGTGTGACGGAGGTCAATGAAGGCCGCATCTACCGTGAGGAACCTCCACACTCACCACCACCACAACAGCAGCAGCAGCAAGCTAAGCTTCAGGTGTTACAGGACCAAATTGATACCCAAAGCAGGCAGATTGAGGCCCTTCAACAACAACTCTACGTGGAAGTCAGTGGTCGGCAGGAGATGGAGGTGCGTGTTCTACGCCACTACCGCGATCTTCCACTTCCTCTGCGTCAGGACATCACCGAGGCCAAACTGGCACACCAGCTGGCCCGCAAGCGTGCGGGAGAGTCGTACTGGAGAGATCAAGATGAGCAGCGTGAACGTGAGCTGCATGACCTCCTCTACTCTCTCCAACAGGCCCAATTTGCGAAGGAGAAGGAGGAGCAGCAACGACGTGCAAATGAATCGCACTACACACGCAACAACACCTCCAGTGCCCCATACAACGGCATCAATGCCAGCAATAACTACAACCGTCAGGCAACAACCTACACACAAAGAGGTGGCTCTCAAGACGTGACTGAACTTCAGCGGCAACTTCGCGCACTGCAGGATGAGGTCATGGGGCTGCGCGAGCGGCTCCGTGCGGCAACATTTCGATACTAAGATTAGTAAACGTATGTATGCAGCTTGCTTCTACTCCCCCCCCCCACCCCAGAAACTAGCATGCTCGTCATCCGTTTGCATCCTCGACTACTGACGCATCCACGCCATACAACGAGGGGCGGTGTGTGTGTGAAGCGATTTGTCGCTTTATTTGCCAAACAAAATCTATCGCTGATGTTCGCCATGGCAATTCACCGCTACCAACCGCATAGAGAAACAAGATAGTTGTCTTAACCAGTTTAGAGAAGAGATATCAACGTAGAGCTGATGTGGATATTTGGTTCCATCAGCAGAATCAACAACATATAGATAGCAAGCATCAATTGTTCGTTTGCTGAAAGGGAAGAGATTGGATGACGAGATCATCATCCCTTCGGCATTTCTTCTTCGTGGTTGTTCTTATCCTACAATCTGTCCCGAGGTCTTTCGGATGGAGTGCTCCTTTCTCTCCCCTTTTTTTAACAGCACTTCCCTGCAACTCGCACACCACTGCTCACGTTTTCTGTTTCTTTTTTCATCATGTTTTCTACTTGCTAGATTAGGGGGGTTTGTACGCCGCGACTGCTTGTGTGTGTGTGTGATCCCAACCATCATGGCTAGAATTACCGTTGATATGTTGCGGCGACGTGCGGAGCACAACGAAGGATGCCTCTCCAACCTGAAGGAGATTGCGCTGCATCAACAAGATATAGAACGACTTGAGGTGCTCGGTGAATGTTGCCGCCAGCTGGAGATCATCTATCTCTGTAACAACTACATTCCAAAGATAGAAGGACTACGCCATCTCAAGTGGCTCAAGTACCTCAACCTCGCCGTCAACAACATCGTTGTGATTGAGGGACTTGATGGCTGTGAGGCACTAGAGCGGCTGGACCTCACGCTCAACTTCGTCGCCGACCTCACCTCCGTGAGCGCCCTCTTGGCCAACCCCTTCCTGGAGACCCTTCACTTGACTGGCAACCCGTGCACCAAGTTGCCTGACTACCGTGCCTTTGTTGTTCATACCCTCCCACATCTCAAGGACCTCGATGGGAGTGAGATTGTTCGTTCAGAGCGGATTGTTGCACGTCAATCTGAGTCGGAAGTCGTCGATGCCGTGGATATGGAGGCAGTGAAGGTTGCAGAGGAAGCCCGGATTAAGAAGGAGCTCGTGGATAAAGGCATCGACCCTTTCCCACCCAAGTTCAACGAACAGGGTGAGCGGGTGTACGGCCACACTCCAGAGGAGCGACTACAGATGTTGCAAGAGCAGCAGGAGATTGAGCGCAAGAAGGCGGAGGGAACCGCCCCACAGCCTGGCAGCATTTCCGCACTGCACGCTGAGCTCAACCAAAAGACTCAGCGTCTCACACCGGAGGAGGAGCTGGAGAAGTATGGGCGCTACTTGATGCGCAACGAAGGAAAAGTGGGTTTCCATCTTGATCAGGATGACGATAAGGAGGTGGTTCTTACCGTGGAGCCTGGCAAGTTCATCTCCACAACCCTCATCAACGTGGTGGTGGATGTGCAATGCATCCGTGTAACCATCAAGGGCAAGTTGCTGCAGCTTCCGTTGGAGGAGGAGGTCTCGGCAGACCAGGCAAAGGTGCAGCGCTCCACCACAACGGGCCAACTTAGAATATCTGCGCCATGGGCTCAGTGTTTGCGGGGAGATCGACGCCAGAGGCTGCGCCAAGCAACGTCCCTGCCGCCGCCCACCACAATGGATGAAGAGAAACCGGCAAGAGAAGATGCTTCCCCTACCCAGAAAGGGGTTGTTTCAGTTTCACCGACGGAAGATGCCAGCCAATCCTTGTTGGATGTGGATTAGTGAAGCAATAAACTTCTTCACACACACACGCACACAACAGTATTAGCTCTCAATCGATCATGAAGGATTCTTCCTTGATGAACTGCTTGAATGTTATTCATAAATAGCCGCTCTGTCCTATGTGTTTGCTTCACGCCCAACACTACTTAACTCCCCCGTTCCACAGTGTTGATGGCTGTTGTTTTCACCCCTACTCTCCATTCATTATTTACTCACTCCTGTGCACACCATTGTAGCCCATACGAGTTGTGGATTTGATCACCCACGATCTCTTCTTATATTGTTCTAGCAATAGCAATACCATACAGTTCCGTCAGGGCCACTTGCGACCTCCATCGCTTGTATCTGCCCTAACCTACACACTTCATACCATAACCTCGCTCTACCCTCGCAACCATGGATAAGCTCATTGG
>JASAON010001442.1:0-28491 GCA_030849065.1 Jaenimonas drosophilae
AGCCACTATACCACACCGGATGCGAAACACAGAAAATGCTCGCAACGTTTTACATAAATGTCTCTTGTCGGTAAAGTTGCGCAGTCCGGGAATCGAACCCGGGCCTCCCGCGTGGCAGGCGAGAATTCTACCACTAGACCAACTGCGCTTGACTTGGGTTACAACAACTGTTACCTCGTATACATATAAGTACTGGCTTCGGCTGGCGTTTGGTTTTTCTCGGCGGCATCGGGATTCTTTTCAAGGGGGAATTGGCTTGGACAAACGCAGCGCCCATCAACCAAAGCGGGGCTACCTTGAGCCAGTGTCACGCTATCTATGCAGAGAGATAAGGCGGAGGAGGAATGCAATAATTCAGCTGGAATGCTGAGCGCGTTGCGCTCACTGTTCTACGCATATCACATTGCTTCGCCATCGCTTCGGTTCCTTTGGCTGTGGCTTGGCCTCCTCCCTTTGGGGAGGGGGCATTTATCATGAATTTTTCTTAATGGCTGAAACAATGGGAGGAAAAGCTCTACGTGTTAATTTTTGGGTCCGCACGTGAATACGGGCGGAAATGGTGGGAAAATAGGGAAAAAACAAAATCACACTAGGGTCAAGCTTTCAAACTTATGCTTTCCTCCCATTGCGTCTCACAATCTTTTTGGGGGCGAAAAGAATAAGGGAGATGGGCGGGCGTAAAAAACAGTATTCTACAATAAATTGCACACTACCAAGTGTAGAAAGGGAAGAGGGTCAAGTGTTGACAACTCGGGTGTGGCAATATGCAGTCTACTTCCATTGTTCCAAATCCCTCTTTTCCCCCACACTTGACGGGTGTGAAACCTCCTTACCTCATCGCGATTCGGTAGATTATAGTCAGAATGTGACTCGCAGAATGACCAAGGCTCTGCTTGCGTTTCTCACTCCCCATCCTCTCCTTTATACCATTTGGCAAGGGGAGGCGAGCGTTCGGCAACGCCGGCGCATGGCCGGGGGCCGGTTTCTCGCAGGCGGCGGGCGGGCCCGTTTTCGCCAGCCCTCCTGAAATGCAAGGGGCGCCACCGGCGCCCGCCCAAACCCCGGCCCCCGGCTTTGCGGGGGGGGGGGGGGTTTCCGGGCCGCCGGGCCCTTTCCGCGGTGCGCGGGTTTCTCTTTTGAGCAATTCCATCGCGCCACTGCCGAAAGGGGAGGCCCCCGCAGGGGTTTTCACTTTGGCCGGCGCGCCGTATTCGGCGGGCTCGAGGTCGATTCGCCGCCGCGAAAGCGAGAACCCCCCGGGGGGCCTTTTTATATTGGGGCCGGCGCGCGCCCGCGTTTCATTCTGCCTGTTTGTTTCGGTTTTCTCATTGTTTTTGCGTGTGCGTAGATTTTTCTTTGGGGGGGGCGGGTCGTTTGGCACCTTGGCCGCCCATCGTTTTATCTTTCTTTGAGCGCGGCGCCGGTTTGGGGTCTCATTTTCTGCGCATATCAAAAACCATCCCGCTCCCGCTCGAAATGGAATCAAAAAGCCGCCGCGCGGGTGGGAGAACAATGCCCCGCCGCCGGAAACAAATCTCTTTGGATATTTGGTGTGGGTGTGGGGGGGGGGGGCGGTGGCGCCTTAGGTTGGCATTTGTTCCCCCGGTGGGGGCCCCGTCGCGTTTGGTGGGGGTTTTCGGCGTATCTTCAGCCACCGTGGCGATGGAACAGGGGTGACGCGCCGCATCTTGCATTTGTTTGGTGCGGTTATGTTATGGCACTTGTGCGATCTCCTCGACATGCCCCAAGTTCCGCTCCGCAGGGGGTCCTTTTTGAGAGGCTTTGCTGGAGATGGCGGTGTTGCCGGGGTCATGGGCCGCAGGCTGTTTGACGTTTCCAGTGGGTGTGTGTGATGGTGTCGGATTCGATGCTAGCCTTGTCTAACTTTTTTCCGAGCTGTGGTTTGAATACAGCGATGACAGTTCACTCGGCACATACTAATATTGTATTGAAGGGTCCAGTGCGTTTCTTGTGAACACTAGACATGCTATTTTAGAGATCTGCTTCAGTTACCCATTATTGAATCTACTGTCACGTACTCTTTACCCATTTCTATTTCTATTTCATTCCACGTGTGTAGTCAGCAATGAAGGGGGAGAATCCATTTTCGCAGCTCATTCAGCTGCGAAATGCCCGGCAGTGTTTAGAAGTTCATGCCAAGTCGAACGCCAAATCTGCAGGTTCCCTGATCGCTGAATGCATTCAGGAGAGTCGAAAGCGGGAAGCCCTCATACTGGATTCCATGACGAGAAAATATGGTGGAGGATCTGCGAAAACTCCAGCGACGCCTTCTTCATCTGAGGAATTTCACCGAGTGATGTCGTTGATCGTTGATTTGCTCGTAGGGGGACAGAGCACCGCTACCAAAAACAACAGCGCGATGAAAGTCCTAGAACTCCCAATCGATGTTGTTTCATGTCAAAACGGAGTGGCTGGAATGAAATCCTATAAAGACCCGCTTCAGGGGCTTGACACAAATGTGAAGAAGTCAGACAAGATCAATCTGTCGTCTCACGCTGTAGATTTGACTTCATTCACATTATCTTTGATTGAGAATATGGGGCGAAGCGTCGTCCCAGCGACTACCGGGTCCGATGAGGTTCCAGGGTTCTTCTCGTGGGAGTCGAATCTGAAGAAGGCATTGAAGCGAGCGGGAGATGCCGTCGTCGAGTATCAGAATGGGATTGCGCGTCTTCTGGATACATTGTCCAGCAACGGAGACTTTCCTCTTATGGGAAAACAGGGAGCAAAGCCCACAAAGGAGTGGACTGAACTCGTTTGCCTCATTGAGGATGCAATCATTGGGCGACAAAAGCAGCTTGTTGCGTTATTGCTATGGTCACTATCAAATCTTTTTCATGGAAGTGGTGGATTGGCAGCGCGACCACTATTTTTCCTTTTCGCTGTAAGGACAAAGACAGGAATCGAGCTGGATATGATTCCCTCAAAAATTTGTGACCGGCTTATAGCATTTGTCAGAAATGATATTGTTTCTCTGCTTGTTCCAGAGGCGAGCCTCACCAAGGTGATTAGCGTGCAGGTTGAAAGTGAGGTTAAAGATCTTCGCGCGTATGTGAAACTTGACAAGTCAGTGACGGTAATTATGGATGACCTATGTTACTCCTTAAATGAAAGATGCAAGGAGCTGGGAGTAGATGCGGCGTACATAAAGCAGGAATTTGAGCCAATGTTTCAAGTGAATGAATCCAACTATGATCAGATGAAGAAATCTCTGTTTGAGGTTAAATATGGTGCCGGCGAGCTCGAGAGACGTTTTGCCAAGGGGACAATTCTTGTGCGTATGGATAGTCTGCAAAAGGTTTTGCTTGCAGAGATCTCCGCAAAATCTGATCAAAAACGAAAGGCCCTTGAGTCCAGTACAGTTGGTGGGGCGGAGCCGACAGTAACTCTTTCACGTTGGGCAAACTTGTTTTCTTCTGACGACAAGGAGAATAATTTGCGTGCACGCTTTGATGCGTTTCGACAGTCAGGCAGCAAAGGTGGGAGGTATGATACAGGCTTAAATCCCCAAATGCACATATCTCGTCTGCTTGAGGAGCAGAGGAAAGGAATTATTCGTCCAGATACATCTGCGAGGAGTGTGCGGAGCCAATTGGAGCAAAGCAGAAATCACGACCGGGAAGCTATTCAGAAGCAAATCCGTGTGACATCCATTACCAAGTCTCCAAGATCCACTATGACTTCTCAAGTTCAAGATGAAGTTGAAGTCTCTCCCGCACCATCGGCTGGAAAGTCCCCACGCTCTTCATTAATTCCTCCATCTCCTCAGCGTGGTGTTGTTTCCCCTGCTCAGTCACCGAAGAGAGCTTCTCGACCAAACGAGGAGCAAAACAAGGTTCTTACCGAAGTGCTAAAGTTGTATCCATTCCTGAAGGAGCAACCGTGCCCTGGCGTTTTTCTCACCGATATCGAGTTTAGGTCGAACCCGAGGTTCAATGCAGCAATTAATCGCCTCATTGTGAAGAGGAACACAAATGCTGTTTACAAGCGGAGTGGCTTAAAGGTGAGTGATGACGCCTCAGCATTGGAAGGTGAAGTAAATTCTGTTCTTCATGATATTGCAAAGGAGCTCCAACAAACAACATTGGAAGGGTATAAACGATATCCGTTCCTTGATTGGCGAATTGACGGCGTAATTCTTGGACTTGTCACCTTGGAAGCCGATGAGGATGAACAGTTTCAAACGCTTTTTAAACTTCGGAATCAGGTTATTCGTGGTGCATCTGGTGCTGCGGATGGCAACAAGCAGCGGCTTTCCAACACCGAAAACTGCCTCCGAGAACGTGCTCGCGTTATTGCAAGTACGCTGATGGCGGTAAACCCTGTGAAAGCTGAGGTGTCAAGAATTGCATTTCGCCGGCTACAGTCCGAGGAGGACGTATCCGCCGGATCGTCTCAGAATGCCACTACGCCAAATTCTTCACCGCAACCACAACAACAAACTCCAGATACTGTATCCAGTGGAAAAAGTGAAATCACTCAGAAAAATACCTCTCAACCTTCTGCAAAAGCCGCAACAGCCGCCCCGCCATCAAAGACTGCTGTACCTGAGCCGAAGAGTGCTCCGGCAATTGAAAAGCCGACACCAGCCGTCTCTGCGCCACAAGCACCCGTATCAAAGCAGCCCGTGAAGCAATCGACCCAGCCCAAGCAAGTGAGCCCTGCAAGAGAAACAAAGACAGCTGCTCCTGCATCGGAGGTGAAACCAACTGTTGCTCAGACGGACTCTGTGAAGCGCACAAAAGAGGCTCCCACGTCTCAAGTTAAAGAGGCTACTGCCGAAGTCAAGCCACCAACCACCGCTACAAAGAAACCTTCTGCCGCATCCACTCAACAGGTGGAGAAGAAGGACCCAGAATCCTCGGCAGCAAAATCGAGTGCTCCCGAAAAACCGAAATCTGGCACCTCTGTTTCAAAGCAAGTGACCACAACCGCTTCTGCCTCCGCTCGCGTGGTACCTACGAAATCTGAAGCAACCCCAGAAAAGACTGCTTGTCAAAACCGAACCAATGGGAGCTCTTTTCACCGATCTTCAGTGCTCCTTGCCATGGAAAGCAGCGGGACGGAATCTACCACCACCCTGAAACCATCACCACCTCCAACCGCACCATCTTCCTGCCGCCAAGAAGAAGCACGGGAAGTGACTGATACAAACCGAGCCCCCGGTGCACGCATTGCGTCACCCCATATTGAGGCACCCAAACCAGCACCTGCAAAGATTGCAGCAGCACCAAAAGCCGAACCGAAGCCAACCAGCTCGGCTCTCACTGCTAAGAAACCGGTGAAGGTTGCTGAGGCCAAGGTCATCAAGTCGGTGCCGAAGAAGAAGAGTACCGACTCAATTCCGTCTCTCCCATCTACTCCTATGACCACTGGCCGTGGAGCCGACCAAGCTCCCAAGCACGAAACGGAAGGCTCCCTTTTTAAGCAATTTACCCCCGGCGAGCCTCAGTCTCAATACGCAAAGGCGATTGGAGCAATTGAGTCGGACAATGCACAGATGGAGCGCATGATGGGACAGCGGCGCTCGTCTCTTCAGATGGCTGATCTCTCTGGCACAAGTGGAGTTTCAGTATCCGCAACACCACCGAAGCCAGTTAAACCACCTGCGAGGACTGTCACCAAGACTGCCGCATCTAAGAGCAATTCTCCTCCTGGACCCAACAATCATTTGGAGTCGGGACCCATGCACATGTCTGACCAGTTTTACACAGGAGGTTCTCAGCGCCCGTCAATCGTCAAGGAAGCTGGTGAAAAAGACCAATGGGCCGTATCACAGCCATCACCGCTGAGCAGTCAGCCACGCTTGTCTGACCGTCCGCAATCGCAGCCAAACTCGGGGAAGCATCTGTCGCCAACCTGGAGAAGTGCCACCTACAGTGGCCTGGAGCCCTCCAAGACAACGAGCTCAGAGAGCCTTCCCGCAATGTCTGCTACGCAGATGCAGAGCCGGCCACAGGATCGAGACTCCAGATCCACTGGAGCTGTCCCGCGTGTGGTCCCCTCTGCCAGCAGTGTCCCCCGCAAGACAAGCCATGCGAAGGGTGATGCGAAACTTCAGCCAATTCGTGGAGCGGTACGCACTCAGCCGAAGCTCAGCGCTCCACGAAAGGGAAGCCCGAAGGTGGCACCACCAGTGTCTCCCGTCACAAAGCAACCACCCGCCACAACATCGCCGACCGCGAGCTCACGCCCTTCCCGTACAGCATATGACATTATGCTTCAGCGTCAAGAGGAGCTCAACCGCTCCGTGAGTTCCCCGACTGGGCTGCAAGCGGCAGGAAAGAACGAGTACTTCCGCACCTGCTCCCCGCGCACGCAGTCGCCCAGCCGCAGCCCCGCCCGTCTCGGGCACGAACCTGCGGCACCGACCTCGCCAGTGTCTTTTGGTTTCAACGAGCAGGTTGGCGATCGTCCGCACCTACACTTCCCTGCTGAGGCATCCCTCAGTGAGGTGTACCTACAGGCGTGCGAGGGCCTTGGCATGCGACCCAACTCAGGACTTCTTCGTACCTTTCCAAATCGCCATGGCCAGTACATGGAGAAGCTGGATTTGTCGGTGAACTACGTTGGCATCAAGGGTCTGCAGCCCATCTTGTACGTCTTGGAGCGCAACTCCGATCACCTCGAGCACCTGTGCTTGAGCAATAACAATCTGGAGAATGCCGAGGTCCTCAGCCTACTGCAGGTCCTTTTTGGACCAGCAGGGGATCGCCTGACTTACCTGGATCTCAGTTACAACCCCATCTCCCAGCTTGGAGGCCAAGCGTTGCAGCGCCTGGTGAACAGCAAGCCCAACCTCGGCACCATTAAGATCAAGGGAACCCTTATTCCACCGAAGCTGCAGCAATTGATTGTGGATAAGGTGGAGGATAATGCCTACCGCAAGCACATTGGCCTTGCCTGAGAGACCCCGGGGCAGTGCAGTGGGAGCACCCAGTTGTTTTCTCTCAATCCAGTGATTGTACCGACGCAGGAGATGTATCGAACACCACAAGATGTAGAGTGAGAAGCAGTACAGAAAAGAAGAAAAAAACTACGTGAATCGTCGCTCTCTACCAGGCAAACCCTTGACCAAATTATATGTGTATTTAGTTCACGTTGCTCCCCGTTTTCCTTGGATGGATGGGGGTAGATCGTAGATGCTTTTTATTATCAGTTTCCATCACTCCGTTGAATGATGTTCCCCGTCTTGTTTTGTTCGTCCTTTGACTTTCAGACCACTGCCATAAATGTCATGCGTGCTAGTCGATGAACTGCTCTGCTCTTTCTTTGCTATTTTTATTTTGTTTTTCTCTTCATGCGTACTAGATTGTGGCGGAGTATCCCAGACCATAGGAGCTTCATCACTTCGTCCCGTGCCGCTCTCTCGTAGGAGGCACACCCAACTCTCTCTATCTATCCAGTTTCTTATCGAACAACCCTTTTTTTTTGTACCCTACCAGATCGTCGTCGTCTCGTTGAACCATGAATCGGTGCATTCTGGCGCTCTTTGTGGTCTGCACGCTGCTCATGAGCAGCGTGTCAGCCAAGAAGAAGGAACAGGCCTATGACTCCATGGTGAGGGCTCGCAATGAGTCCATCCAGAAGGTGACTGACGTCGTCTCCCGTCCTCCGGCAACTGTAACTGGTGGTTTGCTCTCCGCTGATGCTACCTCCTTCATTATTGTGTTCTCGGCTGCTGTTGGCTTTGCCTTCGCCATGTACTGGTGGTACGTCCTCTCCGACATCAAGATCACCCAGGGCAAGGACAAGGGCCTTCGCAATGCCCACCTTACCGATGAGGTTATGCGGAATGTTTATGTCATCTACCACCGTATCTCCGATGGTGCCACTGCCTTCCTCTTCTCCGAGTACAAGTACATGGCGGTCTTCATGGCTTGCTTTGGTACGCTCATCTTCGTTCTTCTCGGGGTTGCTCTCGCTTCCCCACACCCTGGACAGAAGGCCGTGGCCAACCCGTGGGCCAACGCCGGTCTCTCTCTCTTCGCCTTCGTGTGCGGCGCCTTCACCTCCGTCGCGTCGGGCTGGATCGGTATGCGCATTGCCGTGTACACCAACGCTCGTACCGCTGTGATGGCGACCAGTGAGGAGCAGGGCGAGGGCTTCGCCAAGGGCTTCCAGACCGCCTTCCGTGGCGGCATTACCATGGGCTTTGGCCTCACCTCCATGGGCCTCTTCGCCCTCTTCGTCACCATCAAGACGATTGGCGCCTACTTTGGTGATCTCCCGGAGAACCTCCCCGAGCTCTACGAGTGCGTCGCTGCCTTCGGTCTCGGTGGCTCCGCCATCGCCTGCTTCGGACGTGTTGGTGGCGGCATCTACACCAAGGCTGCGGATGTTGGTGCTGACCTTGTCGGAAAGGTGGAGAAGAACATTCCCGAAGACGATCCACGTAACCCCGGTGTGATTGCCGATTGCATTGGTGATAACGTTGGTGATATTGCTGGCATGGGCTCCGATCTCTTCGGAAGCTTTGGCGAAGCCTCGTGCGCTGCACTCGTTATTGCTGCGGGATCTGCCGAGCTGACCAGCTCCTTCACGGCCATGATGTACCCTCTGCTCATCACCGCCAGCGGCATCCTTGTCTGCATGGTGGTTGCCACCATTGGTGCAACCAAGAGCGGCGTTCATCGTGCCTCCGACATCGAGCCCGCCCTGAAGCGTCAGCTGTTGTACTCAACCATCGGTGCTACGGTCGTCCTCTACATCATCTCTTACCTGGCCCTCCCCGCCTCCTTCACCATTGGCGAAACCGAAACTGGCCGCTTCGGCGCGCTCATTTGCGTCCTCTGCGGCTTGTGGTCTGGCCTGATCATTGGCTACACGACGGAGTTCTACACCTCCAACGCCTACCGCCCCGTGCAGGAGATTGCCGAGGCCTGCGAGACTGGTGCTGCCACCAACATCATCTACGGCCTCGCCCTGGGCTACCTCTCCGTGGTTCCCCCGATCCTCGCCATGTGCGTCACCATCTACACCTCCTACCGCCTCTGCAATCTCTACGGATATGCCCTCGCTGCCCTCGGCATCCTCTCCACCATGTCAGTTGCCCTCACGATTGACGCGTACGGCCCCATCTCCGACAACGCCGGCGGTATCGCCGAGATGTCGCACATGGGACCCGATATCCGCGAGATCACCGACGCCCTCGACGCCGCCGGCAACACCACCGCCGCCATTGGCAAGGGCTTCGCCATTGGCTCCGCTGCGTTCGTGGCGCTCGCCCTCTACGGCGCCTACGTCTCCCGCGTGGACATTCCCGTCGTGAATATTCTGGATGCCCGTGTGATGCCTGGCCTTCTCTTTGGTGCGATGCTTCCCTACTGGTTCTCTGCCATGACGATGAAGTCCGTCGGCGTGGCGGCGATGGATATGGTGAATGAGATCCGTCGTCAGTTCCAGGACCCCGAGGTGGCCGACGGCCGCAAGGAGCCCGACTACGAGAGCTGCGTTGCCATCGCCACTCAGGCTGCCCTCCACCAGATGATTCCCCCCGCGGCCTTGGTGATGATGACCCCCATCATCATTGGCATCCTCTTTGGCAAGTTCACCCTTGCCGGCCTCCTTCCCGGTGCGATTGTGTCTGGCGTGCAGATGGCCATCTCCGCCTCCAACACCGGCGGTGCCTGGGACAATGCCAAGAAGTACATTGAGCAGGGCGGCCTTCGTGACAAGAAGAAGTGCAAGGGCTCTCCTCAGCACGCCGCTGCGGTGATTGGCGACACGGTCGGTGACCCACTCAAGGATACCTCTGGCCCTGCCCTCAACATTCTCATCAAGCTCATGGCGATTATCTCGGTCGTTTTTGCCCCCGTCTTCCAGTCCAAGATGGGCGGCATCATTCTGCAGCTCATTGAGTAAACTGCAGGTGACACTTCCTACCTCCACCTCCTCCACCATCTGCACATGAGTCTTCCTTCCCCAACAACCAACGCTATCACAACGTCAGTGTGGTTGTTGTTGTGTGTGTGCTCGCGAGGATGATCGTGTGCGGTGAGGACTGAGGTTGAGGCCCACCTCCGAACCGGTGCGCGCTTCCCTTCCCCCTTCTTCTCTTCGTGGATATGATCATCGCCGAACGGGGTCTCGTAAACCCACCCGAAAACGACATTTGTTTTGGATGCGTGTGGAGCACCACCATGGAGGATATCGGTTGGGGCTGTGTGGGAGGGGGGGGGAGGGCTATACCTTCTTTCCACCACCACGCATCAGCCTACCAGCACGTTGAGTCTCGGAGAAATGTGGCCAATCTCCTCCCGCGTTTCCGTTGTGGGACCCACCCCTCTCCGCGATGTGGTCACACTTCCCTTTTTTCTTTTACCCATGCATCGTCAAAATCGATGATGAATCCAGCCGAACAAGGAAAAAAAAACACACTTCTTTATGTTGTTTGTACCGTAACACACACTTCCGCCATCTCATCTTCACCACCGTGTGGAAAAGTGGCAGCGATGGATGCGCGACTAGGAATAAAATGCGCGTGCGTACGCGGGTATAGGGGGAGAACGAGATGGGCGATGTTGATGTGTACCTGCCTGCCACAGGTGCCACGTCCACTGCTGGAGGGTTATTTCCGTGAGTGTGTATGTGCAGAGCCACGATTTGGTTCAATCTGGGCAATCTTTCCCGTAAGATCTGACATCCACTCATTACATCCGCAGCACATTGGACGCGCAGTGGCCGCAGGACACGCTCCTCTCCCTCCCTCATCGCCTGCACCACACAACTACTTACTACCTTCAGTTGGTTGGTTGTGTGTGTGTGTGTGTCCCATAGATCTCCCCCTTCCTCGAGTAGCATAGCGTACGTCTTTTGATCTTCTCTTTTATTGTATGGGATATCGGCTCATATGCAGTAAACATCGTCACCTCTCGAAAGGCTACGACACATCCATGTGAGAGTTGCTCTTCCTGTTCTATATATTCATCCGATGAAGTACCCGTGCACCTTCTACTTGTTTTGGTAAAGTAGGCTACTATATTCGCTCTCTCATCAACTAGCGCTCCCATATTTTCACGGCTGAGGCACTCGTTATCGATCAAGGCACATTCATCAACCATGACGTCTGCCGCCACTCCCCCAGATCTCCCTCACGGCATTCACCAGACCGCCCTGCAGGACGTGATGCGGCAGGTAGTGACCTGGCGGCGCCACATCCACGCCCATCCGGATCTCTCCTTTGAAGAGGAGCCCACCGCCAACTTCATTGCCGAGGAGCTCACCAAGGTGGATCATGCCGACGCGGAACCGATCCTCAACATTCGCCGCCCCATCCCAAATTGCGTCATTATTGATCTCCACGGCCAGCGAAAAGGCCCCACGTCCAACACCATCATCGCCCTCCGCGCAGACTGCGACGCCCTCCCCATCCAGGAGCATTCAGGTGAGCCCTTTTCATCAACCAAGGCTGGGGTGATGCACGCCTGCGGCCATGATTCCCACACAGCCTCTTTGATGGGTGCGGTTGTGCTGCTGCGCCAGCAGGTTGGGAGGTTGTGCGGCACCGTCCGCTTCATTTTCCAGCCCGCTGAGGAGACCTCCCCCGGTGGTGCTTTGCAGCTGATTGAGCATGGATGCCTGGATGGGGTCTCCTTCATCTTTGGCATCCACATGGCATCGTTCCCGACGATGCCAACGGGCTCAGTTGGGATCCGTGACGGGGTTCTTCTTGGCAGCTGCGATGACTTCACCATCACCCTCTCCGGTCGTGGCGGCCACGCGTCGATGCCGCAGATGACTGTGGACCTCATCGCACTCAGTGCGCAGCTTATCAATGGCCTGCAGCACCTCGTCACCCGCCAACTTCCCGCCATTCGTGCACCCGTCCTCACCGTCGCTGCTATCCACTCCAACACGAGAGGCTTCAACGTGATACCGTCTACGGTGGAGCTGAAGGGCACCTTGCGAACCATGGATCCAGGCGTACGTGCCGATGCCCTGGACAAGATGAAGAGCCTCGCCACAGGTATGGCCGAGATCGCCGAGGCAGAGTGTTTGGTGAAGGTGGACCCAGGCTACCCCCCAACCATCAACCATACCTCTGCCTTCAACATATCTCAAGAGGTGCTGCAGGAGGCCTTTGGGGAGAAGCAGGTGCTGGTCCTGCCGGACCCCCACTTCCCCGCAGAGGACTTCAGCTACTATGGGCAGGTGGTTCCTGCCAATTTCTTCTTTGTTGGCAGCTACAATGAGGCCAAAGGTTGCGTGCACAACCTCCACAACTGCAACTTTCGGTTGGATGAGGATGCCATGGAGACTGCCGTCCGTGCTCACGTCGGTCACATTTACCACCTACTCATTCACGACGATTCGTGAACCCTCACAGGAGCATAAAATCTGCGCTCTGAGCCATGCCCGGACACTAGTGATGGAACTACCGCCGCTGATGTGTTCTGGAGGTGTGGTAACGCTGGTCCCTTTCACAATTTCTTCTTTTTGTTTTTTTCGCACTCTCAACGCATCTCTACAATCGCGTCTTGTTTCTTTTTTTTATATACGTTCTCAATTTGTTGCATGATGCTTCTTGTCTTTTTTGATTGGGCTTGTGGATTATTGCCCCCCTTGAAACATGCGTTGTGATTGTGATTGGTGGTGTCGAATGAGTCGCTAGCCAATACACTTTATGAAGATGAAGCTGGAGCCAGTTGGGCATAGACATCTGATTGAGTGCCAGGTCTTGGTTGGAGATTCATCAACTCTGTCTTCGCGCGTCTCCATTAGTTTTGTTTTGTGTTTTTGCAACTCACTACAACGATTCTATCGACCGCAATGCAACCCTTCCCCCCACCTCTGACGTACATCGCCGACTGTGATCTGCACATGAGTGAACCAGAAACGGAATCTTCACCTCTCAAATTCCTTGCATTATTCATCATTGACGCTCCTCGAAGCATCAAGTTAGACCACAAAGAGCCTGCACGACCAGTTGGTGCGAGCTGTGTACCACGCGACTTGTATTGCTTTTAGTAGCTCCTTCACCAATCATCTCAGCCCTCACCTAGCGATGAGCACTTGTTTTCGTCGATTGCCAGTGGTCCTTGTGACCCTCGTGATCGCTGGATTGTGCATCCAGGGAGGAGATGCGCTGTTGACGGAGGTTAACGCTGGACAGATTTTTGTGGTGACGGAGGTGGTGCCCCCAGAGACTGCCTTGATCTTCCAGTTTAACGTGCCAACCGGTGAGTTCCCGGTGCAGGTGTCCGTCCACGACACCGCGGGTACTGTGCTGCGGCAGTGGACGGAGAGCATGGAGGGCTCCTTCGTTCTCGAGGCGAGCAACAAGGTGCAGATGGTTGAGGTTCACTTTGACAACACCGCATCCATGATGAGTCACGCCACCGTCAATTTCTACTTCCGCCAGAACGTGGACTACCACTTCGCGGCAACCAAGACCGATTTGGACCCCATCGAGCAGAAAGTGGCCGCCCTCAGCCTTGCCATGCAGCGGCTTCAAGGCGCGCAGGTGAACCTGCGTCAGTACGAGAAGGACCACCGTAGTACGGTGGAGGACTCCAACACCCGCGTGCTCTTGTGGGCTGTGCTTCAGGTCATAACCCTCATGGCGGTGTCTCTTGTGCAGCTCTACTTACTCAAGCGGTTTCTGGAGAGAAAGACGGTTATTTAGATCTGGAGGCGATCCATCATGCTACACACAGGTAGTGTCCACCAACGTCGAAGTACATGTGGTGGTACGTGCGTTTCATTGTTACAATGAGAGGGGAGCAAATTTTCTATGTGGTTTGCCCACTCGTCATGCCTGGGGCTTCATGGCTGAGCTTGACAGGAGTATGGTTGTGTCACCGGATTTGTCTGGTGGTTGCCGTGCGGCGTGATAAAACCTGAGGTGCAGCAAGTTGTGGCCCTCCTCCTGTTACCTGTTACCTGTTACCTGTGCTACTGTCTCTCTGGTGTGGCTGACTTGTAAATGCTTGTTGTTTCTGTCATCATCGTTGCGTCCACTCTAGGTTAGAAAGTTTGTTGCTGTGCGTGCATTTGCTGCTCCCTTGAGACACAACACGCACACACCGTCATACGCCATCAGCGCACAGAATTTTGTTTAGCTGACTACCTAGCGAAACAAGATATACTGTACATCCAGACGAGGAGGACCTCGAACACAATTCTCTGTACCGAACACTCTTTGGCAGAGTTGACGTTGCTCTAGTTGTGTACCGCGAAGTATCAGGCGATATGCGGCGCGAATCTATTGATCGTGAAGCGATGGATGATTCGACGTCCAACCCCATCCGACCTGCCAACCGCTCCGCGAGCAACACACCAGGACCACGAAGCCTTCTACGCCCCATGGTTCCCCTCACCGGGCGTGAGCAGCGAAAGCGCCCACGCGACCCTTACTCCCTCGAGCACCAGGGTGTGCTGATTCCAGTGCCATTTAACCGGCGGATCGAGAGTAGCGCCATCGTTCCATCGGATAATGAAGAAAGCCTTCTGCGGGGCCGTACAGCGGCACCGGAGCTGCGCCAGTTGGTCATCACCATCGATGGTCATACCAGCCTCCTTGAGGCAATCCACCAAAAGATAGACTCCCAGGATGTCAGCCTTGAGGAACACCAACGCCGGCTGACTGCTGCGATTGACGACGACGCAAAGCGCATGATGGAGCTACATACCGAGGTTAGCGTGCTGCAGGATGGGATAAAACGGATGCAGGAGGACCTTGAGCGTACACGCACTCAGCAACAATCCATCATCAATGAGCTCGCTTCCACCATGAAGTCCATGGAGCGCACCTACACAGAACTTCGCAGTGAGGTGCGGGAGTGTGTGCAATGCACCTCCAAGGTGCAGGGGAAGATGGAGCTGCTCGCTGCCCAATCCAACGCCGGAGGCAGTGCCGCAGCCCCCAAGCCGGCAGACTCCGTTATGCCCGCTTTTGGGGCCAAACCAGCAGCGCCGACGGTGCCTTTGCAGATGAACAACGGCGTGGCGCCGGTGAAGGCGGAGCCTACGACCAACTTTTCCTTCGCACCACCACCACCACCACCAGTATCAGCAGCCCCTGCCAGCGAGGCGCCAGTGAAGTCAGAAAGCACAACCACCTTCGCCTTTGGAGCAGCCCCTGCGAGCACCACCATGGCGTCCAACCCGTTCAACCTCAGCAGTGCGACCAACTCCAGCGGGGGCAGCAGCACCTCACCCAATGCCAACACCATGGGCGGCAGCCTTCCTGAGGTGAAGGCTGATGCGGGTGCGGGGTTTGGGGCCAGTAGCACCACCACGGTGATGAAGCAGGAGTTGGGCGGCTCCCCCACTGCCACCCAACCGTTGGCCGTTGAATCCGAGGCGAAGAGCTCCACCTTCTCCTTTGGAACTGCCCCTGCCACAAGTGCTCCTCCACAGAATCCCTTCGCCATGCAGAGTGCATCCGCTACCCCTGCAGTTGCCGCGCCAGAGCAGCAACAGCCACCTGCCGCACCCTTCTCCTTTGGTGGCGCCACCAGTGCCGTCCCATCTCTCAGTCCTTTCCGCCCGGGAGCCGCGGACCCTGCCTCTGCATCCACGGCACCCACCAACCCGTTTCATCCAGCAGGAGCTGCACCAGCACCAGCAGCAGCCATGACCTTTGGCGCCGCCCCTGCAGCTCCCACTTCCTCCTCATTTGGGGCGCCCACGGCTCCGTCTGCCACCACCACCTTCGGTAGTGCCACCCCAGCCTTTGGCGGTGGGTCAACTGCCTTTGGTGCACCATCTGCTGGAAATACAACCTTTGGGGCAGCAAACAACGCCAACACTGGCGCGTTCGGAGGTGCCTCTGCGTCTCCCCCACCCTTTGGCCAAGCTCCACCTTCGTTTTCTCAGCCACTGAGTAGCACTCCCGCCTTTGGCGCACCAGCACCCAACGCAGGTGGAGGCATCCTAGGCAAGTCTAAGCGCAAGGCAAGTAGGTATTAACGCGCCACACCACGGCACATCTCACGAGGAAGCACCCCATCACGATCATGATGCATCAACTTATCTTCCACACAGTGCGACAGAAGTCTTTGACTGCAATCGACGATGACGAGTGCTTGCTGCATACCCAAGACAACCTTGTTTCTTGTATTCATCTGTCGTCGTCGTGACGCTGTTGGCGTTGCTACCACGAGAGTCTGAGAACCACCCACACGTGCTGCAACAAGCGTCTTCCAAATCCACAACACACGTACTCACTTACTCCAACGACGATACAACAACATCCAATTGGCGGTGCTACATTGCTGACTGTGATTTATTGCTGGGGTAAAACGTCCTCGTCCGTGTTAATCCCTGGAGTGCCCTATCCCCCCTCCCTCTCCACTGGAGGTGCTGAACGGGGGGAATCACACTGGCGAGCTTCTTCTGTGTGGCTCGGTACCATGTGCATCACACTTTTCATTCTTCTTTTCCTTCTTTCATGAACAATGTTGTAGCCACCAGCTTTACTTCATCACACATTAAGCTATTAAGCTGACTCACGCAACAACAACAACTTGTATCGGAATTCCACTCACAATGCCGCAGATTCCCCCGGTTAACCTCACCCACGTTGCAGAGGTTGGCAGCACAATGGAGCTGGCCAAGGAGATGGTGCGAGCAGTGGTAGGCAGCCCACGCCCCTTTGGTGTCATTGCGGACGTACAAACCAGTGGCCGAGGAACTGGTGGGCGCGTGTGGAAGTCACCAAAGGGCAACCTCTACCTCTCCCTTGCCGTTCCTCTGCACAACCCAACCTTCATGAACGAGAAGCTGGTACCTGTGCTTCCGCTCATTTGTGGCTTGGCCTGCCGTCGTGCCATGGCACGTCTTCTTCCCCCTGCCGCTGCCCCGGCCTTATCCACCAAGTGGCCCAACGACCTCATCTTCGAATCCAAGAAGCTCGGCGGCACCCTGGCGGAGGGGGAGGGTGACTTCTGCATCTTTGGCATGGGCATGAACGTCTGCGTCGCCCCACCCGTGGACGATAGCGGGCGGGAATCCACCTCGCTCCACGCCATCGCCGAGGCCTTCCACGGACCAACCGAAGCCATCACCCCCACCTCACTCGCCGAGGCTATCTGGACGGAGATGTTCGCCATCATCACCGATGCAGAGGCAACACGACCACAGGTGGTCTCCGCCTTCCGCGAGGTACTCAACATGGAGCTGAAGCTGCACAAACGTATCCCAGAGGGACGCGATCCAGAGCCCCTCACCGCCGTCGGCCTGAACGACTGGGGCCACCTCACCGTGCGGCACACCGACGGGCGTGAGGAGACCTTGTGCTCGGAGTACCTCTTCTAACGAAGCATAGAAGCTACGCATCACTCCTCCCTGATCACCACCCCCTTCAGTGCCACTAGTTGGGTCATATCGTTGAATTCTTTTGCTACGTCATTTCAGGTTGCTGTGGGCATCCTACCGCTTCTGTGGCCGGTCGTCATGCATTCGGTGTTTTTTTTTTTGCTGTTGGTCGCAAACCTTCTCTCAGTTTCATCATTGCTTGCCGTGAGTGAATGTATCTGTGGTGGTCAAAGACCGCTGTACTTCATGCTCTTGTTTTTTTTGTGCGTATTCTTCTCACGTAGTGCATCTTGCCCCTTGCGTAGAAGTAGCGTGTTTGGCGGAGAGCGGCATGTCGCAACACTGCATTGCTGCTGTACGCCCATGGCGCCGCAGTGTGGGGTTTGGCTATCCCACATGTGCCTCAGGGTTGTGTAAGTTTGCGAGCAACAATGCCAATCGTGGAGTGCCCTACCACCGAATCAGTGATGAGGCTGTGGCAAATGGCCCAAAGCTGCAGCGAAGTAGCTCGCCCAGTCGCCGACCAGCCACCGCCCTAGCCGAGGTGGAGGAGTCCCAGACGCAGCATCCGCTCTCCACCCAACACGCCCCACGTGCGGCACCCACTGCTCGTCCACCCGCTCGAGGGAAGTTTTCATTCATCTCAAGCCCCTCCCATCGCTCGACGGAGAAGCAGTGGAAGCATGGAGAGGTTCCCAACAACACACCGAAGCCCAAGTTGCCGCCATGGGCCTCCAGCCTCACTTCACCAGCATTGGGGAAGCAACGGTTGGTGCCAGATAGCTGGATTGCCTCAGATCATGGCCAGGTCCTCTCCGACCAAAGTGTGGAGGCATTCTTGATGTGGATGGAGGCCCACACCAGCACGGAGTTGGTGAGCCAGATTCGATCCACCCTTCACATTGGCTTGAGGGGCAGTACCCGTCGTGGGCTCTACGCCAAACATGATATTCGCAAAGGCGACCTCATCTTCTCCATCCCCGTTCCCGCCACAACTGCCGAGGTCAGCGGAGCGATCGCCACCACTGACTCACTACGCACAAGCTCATCCGCAGGGGCTCGTCGTCGCGTTCCGTCCTACACCACAATTCACGAGGTACTCACGTCCACGCGGAAGTCGTCCTTCGATCACATCGCGCACCCCTACTTTGTGGAGCAGGTGGAACTGGCCTTGCTGCTTGCCTGCGAGCGTGCGGAGGGGGAGGCCAGCCCATGGCACCCTCTCCTGCAGCTGTGGGAGGATGAGGTGGAGGTGAAGGAGGATGGCACCCCCGACACCAACACGATGGAGCGATCCGGGAAGCTCTTCGATGACGATCGAATTCGTGAGCTCCACCTCGGTGTGCTTGACCCCCCTACCCATTTGGAGTACACGGACCTCTGCCACCGCTTCCAGCACTACGCCCGCGAGCTGCATCGCCGGTGGTGGGCAGACTTCAGCGATCAGCCTCCAACACCTCCGCCTCAATCAAAACACGTGAGTGCCGATCGCGATGCAAATGCCAGCCTATGCAGGCCACTTGCTCTGGAGGATGCTCCAGCAACCACCACAGCTGCAGATTCATGTGTTGTTGCTGCGTCATCCACTTCGACGACGGAGATCATGGACCCAAACCGTCCGCAGCCGCCATCCGCGGATGATATTGAGTGGGCGTTGCGCGTGGTACTCTCACGGAAGCGGCAACTATTTGGCATGGGCGAAGATCGAAGTGCATCCGGGGGCATGGGTGCGGCGGAGGAGGTGGCGGCATCCTCGCTGGATCATCGTGCGGGCAATGCGATTGAGGAGGCGAGGTGGGGCTTCTATCAACACGTCCTCGGGGTTGTCTCGGCAGACCGTCTGGCGGTGAACGAGGTGGATGGCACGATGCGCTCCTCCATGGTTCCGATGATCGATCTCTTGAACCACGACCAAAGTGGGGTGGGAAACGTGGAGGTGGAGGTGGAGCGGGAGGAGAGCTACACGCAGAAGGAGGACGGAGAGCCGTCTTCGTCTGCGAAGGGTGGGCGCCCACTTTGGATTCACGTTCGCGCCTCCGATGACATTGAGGCCTACGATGAGCTCACCACCGTTCTTCCGCGGAGCTACTCCGTGGCCTACGCGCTTTACCGCGATGGTTTTTTGGCCTTGCGTCCACGAACGACGGACATGACGGACCTCCTTCGCGCGTATGCCGAAACGGAGTCACGTGGCTCTACTCGTCGTTCTTGAAGTAGTGGCACATCTCCATCACAACCTAAGATGATCATCAACCGGCGTCTCGCACAACATTCCTTGGCTAATTCGCTCTGACTATGACGGTGTGCATCGTTTCTCTTCTTCCTCTTCCTCATTGCTGGTAGGTGAATACCGATTCCGGTTTTTTTTCTTTTTGTGTGCGCCGAAGGAAGCATCCCGCAACGCGCGAGAGCTTTGAGCTGATTCAGCACTCTTCCCCGCAACAGCTATCGACTTCCTCCCCGATATCGTCAGCCCCGCGCACAACCTAACGTAGCACCTCATACACCACACACACACACACGCACACACACCTACACGTGTTGCTCCTTTCTCTGCCTACTCTACGTAGATTTGTTTTATCATCATGGCTGAAGGAAAGCGTACACGAGCGGGCAAGTCGTCAAAGAAGATGAATCAGCCCACAACCCCAGTCACGACGGAGGTCCCTCGCAAGCCCTCCAAGTTCGAGGCCCACGCAGGCCACCACGCCACTTCTATCCATCCTCCTAGCGGCACTAAGCCGAAGCCACACCAGGCCACCCCCATCGCCGCACGTGCTGCGAGCGCCGGTGCCTCACACCGCGCGTGCAAGGGAAGCTCCACGCCCAACAGGCCAGGACGCAAGTACCTCACCATGACGGAGGCTGAGTTTTCAAAGGAGGTATTGGAACCATCCATCCGCCCTGGCAGCACCGTCCCTACCAAGGCCTCGGTCGCAAAGACGAAGAAGCGCGTGAAGCGCCACAACAAGGCACGTGTGAGTGGCTCTACTACGGTGGGAGCAACATCGTCGGTACCCCCGAGCCGCGCAGCGTCTTGCCCGGCTGGACGCTTGAGTAGTGAAGCCCGCCTTACCCACACCCCCGCCCGCGCTACGGTTGGCGGCAACACCCCACGTACACCACGTACCCCACGCACTCCCCGCACTCCCCGCACGGATGCACACAGCCCCATGACGGGCGGCCAGCGGAGCGTCTCCGCCACCCCCAACCGTTCGAGCATCCGCGGCAGCCGAGTGACGCCCATCACGGGGATGACCCTCGAGGACATCCGACGTGAGCGCGAGACGCGTGCCGAGGCCCGCAATCAACGCCGTCTTGAGGTTGACGCAATGGCGTAAGAAACACACAAAAAAAGAAGAAGTAGTTGGGCGGAGATGAATCACGAAGGACGAATGAACCGAATCCACATTGAGGGAGACGTACTTCCTCGGTGTTGACTGTAGACGTGTGGCCCACGAACGACGTGGCACATTTTTTTGTTTCTCTCTGTTTTTGTTTGTGTATGGATATGGATGATGGAGGTACAACCCATCCTCCCTTGGCGGCGGGACAACCTTTTGCCTCTCGGGCTGCAGTTGATGTGGCGGTAGGGCCACAGATCGAGATCCTCACACAGAAGTTGGTGCGGGGGTGATAGCGGAGCCAGGGGCCGGATTTGCTGTTGTTGTTGTTGTATGTAGGGGGAATAGGATGGGCTCGACCGGGCCGATCCATTACTATGCGACGCGAGGTGGGCGATGAGTGGTCCTCTTTTTTTTTTTTTTTTTCACCCCTCCCACCGAGGGGCCACCGCATCCACACATGGAGTGTGGTTGGTGCCAGCGTTCAACACACAACAACACTCATGTAGCTTTCTTTGCTTCCATTCAATCCTGAATCTCCTGTGTTGGGAGAGCGAGAGGGGAGATGGATGAGCCGTCGCGTGGCGGAGAGCAGACGGTGATGAACGGCTCAGTTCTTGACGCTGGTCGCTGAGTTTCCCACAACATGGATGCTGCTGATACTTCAGTACATTGTGTGATCTGTGGTTCGAGACTCCAACACCCTCAGATGCTTTCTTCTTCTCTTTCATCTCTTCGTACACAAGTTGTCTTTACTGCCTCGCTTCACACTCAGCTTTTCAGGAGCTCAGACTTCATCTCCCGCATCTATCCACACGTGTCGCATCGGCCGACGTCTAGAGCGTTCTCTCTTCAAGCACGCACTCGCGACCAGAGACTTTTTTTTCTTTTTGCTTTGTTTTCTCTTCTACTTCACATACCAGCTTCATCAAAGGAGGAGCCCTCCGCGCCACAGAGGCCGCAGACAATCTTCTCCCATCAACAAAAGGAAGTACCTCTCCAGTCGGGCGAGCTCTTTTCCGTTTTGCCTGTTTCGTGGACTGTTCTTCGTGTTCGTGGTGACTTGGTGGAATACTGCAACAATTGGTGAGACGCCGCAGAGTGCTTAGACGTGGTGGCGATACAAGAGCTACCAAACACCTATCCTGCCCTTCATTTCTACATCAAACTTTGGCACCTACTACCATAACCGTCACCGCCCACACACACACACACACACACACACACAGATTGGTAACCTCCACACAGAACCCAACAATCTCCACACATACCCCCCTTTTCTCCCTCAGACTTACCACCACTGAAGGTGCACCAACAGTCGCAGATCAAACAGACGACGCACATATTTCCCACAACTCTGGTTCGTTTTGCCTATCTGGATCAACCGTTTGCTTCCACTGGGCGTGCCCACCGTATCTTGTGACTTTGTGAGTGACGACCTCCCTACGACATTCATACACTCGCACACACACACACACACACACCCACTTTTTGTTTTCGTAGCATTCCTTCTTCTTTTGTGGTCTCCGCCAAACTGTGCTGTGCGGACTACCCATCACCACTCGTTGAGTTCATCACATTGTGGCCCTATCAGTGACTGTGACGCGCACTTCCCTCTCAACGGCCGTTGACCTGGATTCGCAGCTCACAGCTCCTCTCTTAGTACGTAGCAAATACCGTAGATACACAGGTGGCTTCTGAAGTTTGGCAGCCGACGTTGTCATTTGCTCTTCTTCCACCATCCACCGGCCCGGCGATATAAGCTAGAAGGTAAGCAGTGGACGCTTTCCTCATCGCAGTCACAGAGAAGCACACAGCACGATCTTCGTGAATTTTTTTTTCTTTTTTTGTGTTTGTTGTGCTTCACTTCTCTAGGCAGTTGCATCGTTATTGGGTTGTCTTCTTGGACTACTTCAACATCGGCTGCACACTCTCACACAAAAAAACAACAACAACAAAAATACCCAAACAGTATTTACTGTGCTTCCACATCATTTTTTGTTTCATTTCTTGTGTGGATCTCTCACTGGCTTGTTCAGGTAGCGCCATCTTGCAGAGAATCAGTTCGTAGTAGTGACTAGAGACAGAGGAACACGAACGATAGCTAGTTTTCAGTTCTACGTTGACGATAACAAAAATCTCACTTCTTTTTACCGTTTGCCGTTCTTCGTTGAAGGTGCGTGTTCGTTGTGTTCGTTGCGTAGAGCGTAGCACCCCTACCCCAACATCAACTCCGGCATTCTCTCTCATCCTTTTTGTCGTTCGTGTGTGTTTTTGTTTGTATCTTCCCTCAAAATTACGGTTTTTTCGTGGAGTCATTGCTTGACGAGGCAACAAGGGAGTAAGGGACAACAACAACATTCAAGCATACCAAGAGAGGTCGTTACTGCCACAGCATAGGTCGGCTGTAGAGAACGCCTGAAGGAGGTACGCCACCTTTTTTTTTTGTTTCGTGGGTGTGACTTGTGAACGTGCATCGCTGCAGTTGATTCACCCAATCCATCACACACGCTTTTGATTTTTTTTTTTCGTTTTTCTCTTTGCTTTCTCCAACTACCTGGCTCCACTCTTCGCGTGTTGCTCCTGCTTCGCCCCATTGACGCCCGTCATTCTCATCCATCCCACGACATCTTCACACTTGTTGTTGGGTAGCATCCGTAACAGATCAACCCCCGTTTTCTTTTGCCGTTTCTTTTTTTTTTTTGTTCGTTATTTGCGTTCTCGTTGGGCCCCAACCACTTCGCGCCCGCACCAAAAACTTTTTTTTTTCCCAACTACAACATCCCCCCACCTATCAATCTTGTTGGAGTCAGAGTGGCCCTCAGCCGACCTCTTCTCTCTCCCTGATACACACCTTTTTTTGTGGCGCCAGGGTTCATCATCACACCATACGTGGATTGCCAAACCCACCACCACCACGACAACAAGAACACCAGTACCGTGTTACTAATACCTCTTCTTCTACCACACACCCTCACTTGCACAGCGTGTGCATCACACACACATGACTGCAGAACCTACACTGGTCTTCAGCACTGCCCCGCAGCAGTGCCGTGCTGCATTCAAAGATGCTCCAGCAAAAAGCAGCATCAACAAGTTCTCCGTCACAAGCGGCGACTTGGCCGCCATCTTCAGCAGCAATCCTGCTCCAAACACCTTCTCTATATCCGCGGCACCACCTCCAAGAACCACCACCCCTGCCACAGTGCATCCCTACCCTGCCTCAACGCTCTCCTACCACGGCGCACATACGGACCACAACCACCGCCATCAACACCGTTTTCATCACGACTTCAAGGCGCTCTCCAAGGAAGAGAGGCACCGCGTCGTGCAACAGGAAGCGGCACAGACAGATCTTCTCTCACGCACCGTGCATCTCCGCTTCTTACCAACAATGATGAAGCAGGGGGAGCTTGCCGCCCTCTGCCGTGAGTGTGGTGAATACCAACGCGTGCGCATCTGTGGCAACAGCACCAACAACCAAAACTGGATCTACGGCTTCGTCGAGTTCAGCACCAAGGAAGGGGCAGATAACATGATGCGGCTCAGCGGGATGGAGCTCCACAACGGCCCCAACCGCCCGTCGCTCCGTCTGAAGTGCAACAACGCCAAATCCCCGATCGTAGATCGCATCTTCCACGACGCCAACCCCGAAGATGGCCGCTCCAAGTGCATCTTTGGCCATGACAACTACGCCCACCGCACCTTGAAGGATGCCCTGGATAGCTACTTCCACCTAAAGGAGAAGGAGGCACAGCAACAACGGGACGAACACGTGACGAACAAGATTGCGGCAAACGGCAGTGGTTCTGATAGTGGGGAAGGTGGCCAGAGCGCAGGCCTCTCCTCCGCCGAGCGCAGCCCCCACACAAAGCCCTTCACTCTCAGCCCGAGCGCCGTGGCCTACAACCCACTGCAGTCGAGCCCTGCCCTGCACGGGATGCCGGGCCTCCCACCCGCCATGGCCCATCCGCTGCCCTTCACCGTGACGGAGGAGGCCCATGTGCCACCTCCACCATCCTACGAAGTGGCCAGCGCAACAACCTCGCTGCACGCCACCCCTGCCCTTCACGTTCAGCCGATCAATCTGGGGATTCTCCCACCTCCATTCCCAGAAATGAACGGATCTGGTTGTTTGCTTCCCGCCAGTGCATCATCGATGATGGATGGCGTCATGGATGGCCATCGCGAGGGTTTAACCTCCATGGGCACCGCCGATGCTGCCGCCTCGCAACTCTCCCACGCCTTGGAGCAGCTCATGCGCAACACCACCGGCACCGACGGGGAGGAGATCCTTGCCCGTGGCCGTGCCCTCGCCGTCTTGAGCATGAAGCAGTCGCTGGAGGCGATGCGGGCCAACCGCAACTTCCACCACGCCCTCGGCACCCTGCGCTCGTTGCTGGCCTTGCTCGATGAGCACGTTAACCTCACGGGCGGTGAGAAGAACACCGGGGCCGGCGACCTCAGCTCGGAGCTCCCTCAGCGTGTGACACAGCTGCGGCTGTTGGCCCACGTTCTCATCACTCTCTTTTGCATGTACCGACGCCAACCCAACGAGGCGTTGCCACACATTCAGTGCATCGTGGCAATTGTTACTGGGGTGCCCTCCACCCCCATCACGGTTCCAGCCGCCGTGCTGCTGCGACGCTTCCTGCGCACGACGCCCGAGGGCCAACTTGGCCGGAGCCGTAGTGCGCCCGTGGAGCCTGGCATGTTTGCCTGGCTTGCCGGTGAGCCAGAAGAGCTCCAACAGGCCATGATGAATTGCTTGCCAGACGAAGATGATGATGTCGCACGGGATGCCAGCCGCCACCAAGAGGAGGATGCAGCGGCGGAGGCGCTCTATGATCGCGATGTGGCTTTTCAGGCCTTCATCCTCAACGTGCTCGTCACCGTTGGCTTGGCCATGGAGGGCATTCAGCCCGGTGTTGCACGCAGTACCTACACCTGTGCCGCCACACGCGCGGAGGAGGTGCTTGGCATCTCATCCCCCGCCCTGGCCAGTCGTTTGGCAGAAAAGGGCCCCATCACTGAGCAGCTGTGCCGATCCTTGTTGGGCCGCGATGATGGGCGCGCAGGTGCCATGGCGGCACAGCGCGACATCACCACCTTCCCGCGGGAGTTCTTCGCCTCGATGGAGCTGATGGACGTGGATGCGTATGCGGGGATGACGGAGGAGGAGGATGTGTTCTGGAGCACACTCCCGCCTCTGCACCACGTACATCTCTTCTCTCCATCATCGATTGCCTAGCGAATGTTGCACTGCCTCCATCATGAGAGGGATGCATTTTGTAACGACACCGGGAGCAGAATATATTATATTTACGTATTTGGTTGCGCACACACACACACACACACACACATTGTGGGCTTCAGAACGGTCCCAACCTGGGCAGCCCCGTTACTGGATGATGTGTGGGCCGTGTGTTGTTGTTGTTGCTCTTCTGACTACCTACGCTTACGTGTTCAGCCACATTTACCAACTTTCATGTTTTGCTTCCTCTGTTTTCTCTTGGTGGCCACGTTTTTTTTTTCATTTTGTTTGTTGCTTTGCTGTTATTGTGGATTGGATCGATCATCGCGTGCCGATCGTGGAGATGTACGCTGCCTTCTGCGTCGGTTGCTGTGACGGATAAACGTGTGTGCGAGAGGAGGGAGGGAGGCAATGAACCTCTTTCTCTCTGATGTTGATGAGCGGTGTGTGCCATCATGCTCATTCATCCATCCACACTCGCGCCCGCCCGCGCCACCTTTGCGCATGTCTTTGCTTCTTCTCGACGAAGTTTGGAGATGTTGTGTGTTGCTAGCGATACGCGCCATCTGCACACGAGGCGATGGTTGCTCTGCTCCGCCCTCTCTATGGACGGATGGCAAGGCCATGTGCGTGTTGCAGCGATATACTCTTTTCTTCTCTCTTCCATTGTTGCGCGGATGAACTCACACATGAGCAGGTTCTGAGCATTCATTGCAGCATCATGCCAACGAATCCATGATTGTGCCATCTGCTGATTTGTTACTGGCATCTTCTCCCCCCCTCTCTGGTTCTCTCTCGCCATCTACACACCATATTGAAACAGTAGCGTTGCCACACTTCTGATCAGTTGTGTGCTGCCACACACACACACACACGGCGGTCGTAGAGCAGTTTTGAGTAGGGTAGCCAACTAATCATCGTTTTCTCCTCAGGTGGCCGCACGTCTTTGTGCGTCCACGCCGTATTTTTTCTTGAATCATCATCTTCTTGTCGGAACGTTTCTTTCTTTTGTGTTTTGGCGTCCTCCTCCTCTCTATAATTTTCTTCTTCAGTTACTGCGCGAGAGTTGCGATCGTGGAAAGGGTGCATCATCCTCACGACGAACATCATCAGTAGGAACAGCATCACCACCATTCAGCGGAACGGTTCCCACACAGGCTGAGGGAGAGAGAGAGAGAGTACGTTGGGTGTTGCTTCATTAACTTTATTTCTGTTTTTTTTTTTATAAGACGTGTGGTGGCACGTGCCAACTCAGCGACGGACGTACGACCACCAGGGGGGTTGCGATTTGCCGTTCACGTTATACCATCATCACCATCCACAAAAATCATCTACTTCCTGCCCAAATTAGAGGTGCAGCACATCCATTACTATTGGCTCTCCAACCTTAGATGGAGCCGCACTACGGCCGTGAGAGGAGCTACGAGGCCCTTCACCACCCCACCGCCACCACCAGTGCAGCTCATAGAAACAACAACAACAACAACAACAACAATACCCCCACCCCCGTTCATGCACCTCGTCTTCCACTGAATGATAGCCCGCCCGTTCCAAGTGGCCGACTGAGCGGCCAGCGCCACCACTACTCCGACCTCTCCGAGGAGGAGATCTACAGCGGCCGGCGTCGTGGAGGCAGCCATCATCACCTGGACCGACCTCCCAACCGCCGCGAACATCGCAGCTACAACATGCTGCCCAGCACACAAATCGCCCCACACCTCAATGGTGGGCCCGCGCTCTACGTTCATGGGAGGCCAACGGTGATTGGCGACGTGGTGGAGCGTTGCTTTCCCTCCGGCAACGGCCTCCTCTTCCGCATCCACGAACAATCTAAGATGCGTTGGTCCTTCTACAACGATACCACAACCTTCATGATGTACGTGTATTACTCACTGGGGGCAGATAGCAAGGTGAGGCCGGGTGAACGTACCACCATGACACGCAATCCGCAGAATCAGCGCATTGAGGGAGAGTTGTGGGTATCTCCTGGGGCAACGGAAACACTCCTCACGGGGGAGGTGATTGGCTATAAGTTTTGGTACAGCGCCATCCCACGACGGACAGAGGAGGAGCGGGTGATGGAGCAAAAGGGGGCGGTGCTGCGGCAGCAACCAGAACAACAATATCATCCACCACCACCCGCGCCTCCCGCACAAGCTGCAACGAGGCAACACCAACACCAACCACAGCCACAGCCACATACTTCACCACCTCTGCCGCCACCCCAACGTCAGACACAGCCGCAGCCCTCCACTTCCTCTTCACAGCCTCTACAGCCGCAGCAGCTACGCCAAATATCATCGCCCTCCTACTCCGAGCCACTAACGCCATCACCGCCACACCCGCAGATTCAGCCGCTGGACCTCCAGCCGCTGCAGAAGCGTCGGAATGTGCGCGAAGGAATCCAGCAGCCCATGGAGCAGGAGGCGAAGGAACATGGAGCCAAGCGGCTTCAGATTCTCCCCGATAGCCACCCCAAGCCACGACTGAATCCAACCCCCGACCGCGGCTTCTGATCCACGTACTCCACGCACGCACATTGTATGTGTGCGTATGTGCGCCATGAAGGATGTATCAGCGTACTGCTTGGCATCCCCTGCTGCTGATTTT
>JASAON010001443.1:0-28532 GCA_030849065.1 Jaenimonas drosophilae
CCTTTTTGGCATCATTAGCTAGTGGCGGCGGTTGGTGCGCTGTGACTGAGCGCGCTGGACTATGGACTTTCAAGCCACATTAGAGGACTTGGACTGCACGTTGCAGCAGCTCCATGCACGTGTTGAGGCAGTGATTCTCGGAAATACAGCCGAGGCGAAGAAGGATGCGGCGGCAGCGGCCAAACCGGTGGTGAAGGAGGCCCGGGCGAAGCTGTCCGCCCTCCGTGCCGAAGCACGCCGCGCTGGAACTCCAGAAGAGAAGGCCCAGTACACTGCCATTTGCAACGAGAGAGGGGAACAAATTCGAACGTATGAGGTGGAAATGAATGGACAGATTTACCAACAGGCCCCACTGTCAACCGCCCGCACCTATGAGGAACGCAAGGCGGAGGAACTCATGGGACCAGGTGGGGCCGATGGCACGGGATTTACCGAGTCGAAGCAGGTTCTCCAGGCGGCTGTGCGCGTGCAACAAGACGCTATCGAGTCGCTGCAGCGGACAGAACGTCTTCAGCACGTCACGGAGCAAACCGGGCAAACAACCCTCGTCACACTGCAGCAACAGAGGGAGCTGGGCTACCAAATCAACGAAGAACTGGAAAATGTCCAGGGCCTGCTAGATCACGCCGCACGAGATGTGCGGTGGTTCTACCGGCAGTTAGCCGGTGACAAGTGCTTCCTGTCGTTGCTTGGCATTTGCGTGGTTGCACTCATCGTACTGGTCTTTGTTTCGGTGTACACGAAGAGATCGTGAACGATATTCCCCTTCGTTGTTGCTCTGAGCTGCCCCCATCCATATATCGCAATGACCTTTCATGTACTGCGTCACAGCGAACATATGGACTCACGTGTGAGGTGGTTGGGATTGCAGCACACAAAAACACACGTGGGCTTCCGCTGACGGTGGAAGTGCTCAAATTGCCACCGTTTCCCAGCGCTCCCCTACTTTGATTGCGATGGTTTTGTACACGTCCTGCTTCTCAAACGAACGAGCCGTATGTTCCGATCAGTCTTTCAGTGGTTGATATCCTGCTGTTGGCACCATATACTCTCATCTGCACTCATCTTTGCCCTCTTTGATCTGATCAAGTTAGTGAGCTTCCAGTTTCGGTCTTAGTTGATTTGTGACGGAGGTTGGCGCAGCGTACCTGCAGAACACAGACGTGGTGGCGGTGTTCGGGTGGGCCAAAAAAAAAAACTCCCCATTTGGATTTGCGTAAAAAAACACTTTGAAGACGCACGACGGCAGTGGTGTGAGCGGGTGTAATCCGTGTGTGCACGAACACCCCCGTCCCCTGGTGCTGCCTAGTGACCCACTCTTCCCCAACGTTCGCCCCTTCATCACACACACACTCAACTAAACATTCGACAGTGGAGCTGCGTGGGACACATACCAAGGCAAGGAACCATCCTAACTCCACCCTAGGCTTTCCACCCAAGGTGGTGGTGACTATCTTTCTTCACATCAGTTGTATTGCACCAAAAAAAAACCTGTCCATACTTTTTCCTGACAGTAACGCGTGGTGCAGGCTGCTCACATACCCACCCATTCACCATTGATACCCCCACCCACGCGAAGAAAACACTATCTACGTGGTGGCCTCTCTCACGAGCAGATTGTCATTCCTCACTTTTTTGAGGAGAGAAACTGCGATCAGAGAAGACTCCACCAAACTGTAACTGTTACTCAATCATTCCCCCCCAACACGCGCACGGCCGGCGAAGTGACTCAAACGCACTGGCCTCACTGGGGGGACACTGAGTTGTGTATCGTTTGTTTTCTCCTTCACATAGGTCAACACAACAGTCGTTGACCATCCACATCTCTATTCTTGTAACAGCCAACGGGAATTCTTCCGTCCTGGCCTCACAAGCCTAATTGGACGTAGTTCCCTCGATCCATACCAACCGATGCTGCAATCTGCCCCAATGCAGAAGGGTAATGACCCCGCGCCACCCAGCGCACGTAGCGACAGCTGCTCGCATGAGGTCCTCGTATCCGTTCACCAAGCGCATGACTACGTCTTCCACTATGCGGTAGTTCGAACTCTCTTAGCTCCATTAGATCGTGTGAAGTATCTCATGATGTGCAACAAGGAGCTGGTTCGAGTGGGAGCCACTTATAGTCCATTTCGTAACACCTTCGCGTGCGTTCGTCACTTGATGCAAACAGAAGGAATTCTACGGTTTTGGCGCGGCAATATTGTGCAGGTTCTTTCCATTCTGCCAATCTTCCTTACCAAGGAGTTCATTGCGCGACCTGCGGGTGATGCAGTTGTGCTGTCAGGCGCGGATTACGGCCCACTCTACCGAACCCTGGCCCACTACGCATCTTATTTGGTGTACTTCTTTCTCTTGGAGATTGTGGCATATCCCCTCGAGTTCGCCCGATTTCGACTGGCTGTTGATGTCAAGGCGAGCTACAGAGCGCAGGCCTATCGGTTTCCCCACAGCCTCGCCTTCTTCTCCCAGCGAGCTCTTTCACACTCGCCCTTACTTCTGTACCGTGGCGTTCTCATGTACTTCATTGGCTCACTCTGGAGCAATTGCAACGGCGACGTCATCTACTCCTATGCCTCGGTGTATCCTTCAAAGGCAATGATTCTCTGCGGGGCGGCGGTGTCCACGGCCATGCTGCATCCCATCGACTTGGTTCGCCATCGTTTGATGCTGGCATGCACCGATGAACGCTATCGCTACGCATCTACGTGGAAGTGCGTCCAGAGTATTGCGCGGAAAGAAGGTGTACTAGGGTTCTACCGTGGCATAGGCATCACACTCCTGCGGCTTGGTACCTTCATGAGCCTTGATGTAATGCTACAGGGATTGCACTAGGGGTAGAGAGGAAACGGAGCAAAGCTGGAGGAGTGATTTGAGGGCAAAGGAGAGTTTTCTGTTGAAGAGAGTCACACTGGATCATGGACTACCCTCTGCGACCATGGGACAGACAGTGGCTCATAATCCTCCCCCTCTCCATCAAAAAATCCCGCGTATGCTGCTGCCGCGCGCCACATGAGACTGACATTTTTCGCCCAACTGATTGAACTCCTGAGAGGCGTCTCGATGGATTGCACATGATTGCACGCCATCTTCTCTTGCTCGACACTTGATGACCGAAAACATAAATCCGAATTTCCTTCTTTTTTTTCTCATGGCTACGCACAAGGACAAGACCACGAATAAACACGCACAGTCGCTGTCCAACGACAAGCATCACAAAAGCAAAAAAAAACTTCTCAAGAGTTTCATCTTTGCTATGGCCTACGGCTCTTCGAAACCCCCTGGCCCTCGGCTTGAGCCGTCACTTTGTGGAATCTTGCCGCACCAGACTTTTCTTCGTGACGGCTCAGCGGTTGTGCTGCAGCGCGCGCTTCTTCCGTCTTCTCTGACAGCTGGTAGTCCCCACGTGAAGCTAGCTCGACGCCAGGTGGAGGATGGCTCTGCAGTGGTTCTCTCCGCCGACACCTTCGAGAGCATCCATCGCCTCCTCAATCACGAAATTTGCCACGCTGGCAATTCCTACCCCTTTGAGGATGAAATGAACACGGAGCAGTTTGAAAACTACTTTCTGGGCAACGACGCATTCGTGCTGCGAATTGTGTCCCGAAACAACAGTTCGCCGCAACCCACGTCGAATGACTCGGCGATCTTGGAGCTCCCAGATCGTGAGTTTGCTGGCTGCTTCTACGTCAAGCCCAACTATCCTGGCTGCTCTTCGCACCTTTGCAACGGTGGATTTCTTGTGGCTCCAGCCTACCGCCGCCTGGGAGTTGGGCAGATCTTAGGTGAGCGGTACCGCCACGTGGCTCAACGACTTGGTTATCGGGCGTCAGTCTTCAATTTGGTCTTCCACGACAACCCAGGATCGATTGCGCTGTGGCGAAAGCTGCGCTTCACGGAGGTGGGGGTCCTCCCTGGAGCAGGCCGACGCGGTGCTGCTCGGTCAGCAGGAGGGACCGAAAGTGACGGTTCCGTGACGTACGCGGATGCCAGCATCTTTTATCTCGATCTCACAAAACAGCTGGAGCCTTTTTCTTTTTCTTGGCTTCCTGAAGACGACTCTGCCAATGGGCCGAAGTGACCTGACTCCCCTCACCTTCAATATCCCCCCCAGTGCAACACCATGAATCACCACCGGTGTGGGATTTGTGGCACGTGAACTACTATTTCTGACGATATACCACCTGTTCTTTATGCGTGACACGGCGTAAGCTCAATCCGCAACAACATGGCAGAGTGTCAGCACGACATTCTGCATCACATTGGACTATGTCCCTCCATCTGAGCAACTACTACAACAGTTTCTTCCCAACTTCCTTGGTGTGACTCTTGTGCACTTCTTATCGTTGACCCCAGTGCCATTGAGCCAATCACCCCCCCCCTCAAGAGAATCTTGCTACATTTTCATCTCGCTCTGAGGTGCACTCAACGATGCCTTCCAATCACTCTTTCCCACTTCCTTTCTACGTGCTTGATGAAATGCTGAACAATAGGGCGACCAACATTCACCGCCACAGACACCGCCACCGGGATCTGTGCCTCATGAGGTAGACGAAGCTACTTTTAGATTTTTAGATTTCTTTCATCATTCACCCAAGTGCTGGTTTGAGGGAGACTCAGCGTCTACAAAGACGTCAGGCACCCTCCTCACTGCTGGTAGCTCCAGCGACGTCAACGCCCGTATATAGATTTTTCTTCACCTCCTTCACAACCTCGAAGGGGCGCCATTCGGTGCGGCTTCTTGTCGCTCCCTCCCCGGAGCGATGATACTGTCCCCGGATAAAGCGGTGCAGGATTCGATTCACTACTTACAATCCTACCTACAGGAAAACAACGACGGTGCGGGGAACTCTGAAGATTCGACCAATGACGCGAAGACGGGTGCACGTGTGGCCCGTACAGGGACTTCGGAGCCCCCCGCAGCCTCGCGTGCTGCACCCTGGATGTTTCCTCCAGAGCCGTCTACTGCAACCCAGCGTGACCCGGCCCCTCGAACGCCACACCGACGAACCACGGCGAGGGCCTCGGCCACAACCTCTACCACAACTCTGTCCGCCCGTGGGGATGTAGAAGGCTCCTTCACCGAAACGGTGAACCACCTACGCCAGAGCTGGAGAACCCCAGACTCACCGCACAGACCGCGACATCATCCCTTCAGCCCTCAATGTCGCAGGCCAATCAACCGTCCAGCGTACTCGATGGATTCCACCCCAAACCATCGCCTCCGAAGTGGGGCTGTCCCATTGTTTTCACATGACGATGCTGCCGCTCGATGGTCGTTGCCCTCCGCGATTGCTCGACCATCGGTCAGTCTGGGAAGCGCGGCCGCCTACGCTGCCTCCCCACTTTTGTCCAGGCCCACTCACGCGGATCCATTCCGCCGTGTGCCTGTGCTGCGGTACTCCCATTCACGCAGTCCTCTTCGTGAAGTGTACCCGCCGTCTTTGTCGCGTCGGTCTAGCCTTCCTCTTGGATATTCAGATGCCGTTGCTCCACCCATCATGGGGAGGCCCCCGCGGGTTGTGCCAGCGACTTCGCCGCCATCGATGGTCGTACCGGAGACGCCTGTTCGGGCTCGTCGTCATGGCGCTCCGCCTCCCCCGCAGCCTGACTCTCCATCACCTTCCCCACGTCGAGCGGCACCTTCGTTGCCCCTCCGTGAGGAAGATGCAAATCCGCCGCACACGCACGATTCCTTTGACGTCCATGACCGAAGCCTCTCCACCATTGCTGAGTACCTCAAGAACTACTACGCCTGCGATGTGGATGAACCAACCAAGTGTGTAGAGACGCTGATGCCAGATGACGTTCTCAACTTAGCCCAGTGCTTCTACGTCGATCTCCACCGGCGTGTGCGGAGCCGTCGCGACGCGGCGGGCATGGACACATCCTCATTTCTTGATGCCGAGCCACAGGTGCACGACGTGGAGCGAAGCGTGCCCCGATACCCAGCTGATTCTCTGGAGCCACCGCCACCACCACCCCCTCCATCGACGGAATCCGGCCACAACCGAAGAAAGATCCCATTAGGAAAACCATCTTCAACAAACGCAAGAAATGCGAGAGACTCCGAGCAGGATGTGTGCTCACCCTCACCCCCAGCGAACAGCCGTGGCACTGACTCCAGTCAGCGCATCGAGGCGGTTCTCCCGGTCTTCGTCAAGCCCTTTGATCACTCCCCGTCGCCATCGGCACCTTCGCCTTCGGGTGCATCGAAGCATCCAAGTCTTTCGCACCCTCCACCCACTGACGACTACAGCCGCCAGGTTGTGGCGTGCTGCCCCTCACCCCCTTACGGCGTGTGGGGTGGGCGCCCCACCACTACGGAGGTCTCCACCGATGACGTGTTTCGCCACCGCAGGGCCACTCCTGCTGCACCTTCCCCGTCTTCTACCAAACCAGTCGTACCTCCTTCATCTATCAAGCCAGCAGCAGTCCCAGCAGCCACGCGCGCCGCCACCCCTCCAGATAGCTCCGGTCGACGCCACGTAATGATCCTTGATGGTAGACGTACCCCCAGCGACAGGGAGAGCAGCGTGGTGTCTCACAGGACGCAGACCCCGCAAGACCCGCGGACTCACAGTACACTCAGCAGCAGTGGCAGCCCCCGACGCCCAGGCCGGAGGGGCTCCGCCAATGACGTTCGTATCCTTAAGCGGCCGCTACGCGAGCTGATGCCACTCCTACGGCGTGGCACCGTTCTCTGCAGGTACTCAGATGATGACCATGCCCCAGAGGCACGCTTCTTCCGAGTAGATGATCGACGGGCGATGTTCCATCACAAGGAAGTTCTCATGCCACACTTGGTGTGGGCGGCAATTCCCAAGGATCTTCCGCAGAGTCTCCACGCACTCAACCTGACGGACTTGATTGGCGTCTCCGTCGGCCCCTCCGTGCACACCCACCCATCGCGCCCATGGTATCACCGTCGTGGCAGCCGCACTGTTGTGAATGACCGGGACGAAGCGGTCCCCCTCCCTTGGTGTTGCATTCTTCAGTTTCGGCAGCAGTCAATTGCAGTGGCCTTCTACAATGAAGAGGACCGACAAACGTGGGTTGGGGCCATGATGGGCGTGGTGGAGCGTAACCGTGAATTGGGCATGTAGAGTGATATATGGGGAGCAGAGAAGGTGGTTTGTCTTCCTGTGGCCCATGAGCTTGACCCTTTCAACACATGTGTGTGTGTGTGTGTGGCAACTTCAGCACTACATTGGTGTGGACTCTCGGCAATTCATTGGTCACCACACCTCAGTCAAAAAAAAAAAGTAATCTGATACTTCACTGGATGTTCATGGAATCTGACTGAATAAATGTGCATCACCCATCTTCACACCTCTCTGTCCTGCTTTCTCTCTCATCTCATTCCATACTCCACACGGGCTGCTCGCCTGTAGATCCTCAACGAGAGGCACCAACCGCGTTCAGGTACTCTATCCCTACCGGTGAAGCCCCTATTCCCTCTCAGACGCTGGAGAGAACATTGAGGGATTGCACTCTTGTACATTTCATTGTTTTCCTCTATTTTCTTTGATCAGAAAGACCGTTGTCATAATAATCTTGGCAAGTGCACCAGTGCCCCTCACGTAACGTCTCCTTCTACTCACGAGGCAGGATCAGACGTTCACTGGAACGTACCACCGTTTGGGTCTAGGCAACTCTACCGAACAAGTTATATTGTGCCTTTTTTTGTGTGTGTGTTTCTGTTGATCTCAGGTGGCACGCGGACGGTTCGCTCCTCTACAATTTCCGCAATATCGTCTTTTCCGTTCGAAGAAGGAAGCAGAAGGAGGCCATTCAGTCCTGAACCTTCTGACACCTTCTCCTGCGATCACTGTGGCTGAGTGACCGACCTGCTGCACGTCTCTTCTCTCCCCGCACACGCTGGTTCTGAGCTGAGCTCACTCAGACGCTCAACTCCAGAGGATCTGTTCGCCTACACTCTTCACACAATCTATCTAGCTCTTGCTCTGTAGAAACGATCTGCTTCCGCAGTTCACGAGCCACCTGGATTCTTCTTTGAAGCTCTATCCAGCGACTCCTCCTTTCATCGTCTGTGACAGTGCTGATTGAAGCCAGAGTGTTGTGCGTGCATTTGACGAAGATAATCACCCCCAGGCGTTCCGCTTCATTTGTTTCATTTGTAGACGCTCAATCACCACAATTCCGGTAACGTTTTTGCTGCGTTTCTACGATTGCTTTGCTGAGTGGCCTCTCTTTCCATGTTCTGTGCATCGCCACAACGTGGAAGAGAGCCTGCCCCTCTCCGTTGTCATCCAACTTCCCCCCTTTCTTCCGCCAACGGCACGGCAGCCGAAGCAGATGGGATCCTCGATGCCTGTGCTTTTGGACTGAGCCCAGCGGAGGTGGATGATATTCTATTTTGGTGCGCCCGTTCGCCATCAAAAATTCTTCTTCACAGTGACGAATCGTCATCGGAGGTGCCGCCTGACGAGGGATGGGCAAGCTCCATGTCCACGGCAGACCTCAGCCCTCTCCGCGAGGCTCTGCAGACGGTCTTGCTTAGCTCTCACCACGTCCTCGGCTCAGGAGCTTCCTCGCCTGCCTCGGCCGCAGCGCAGTCCATGAGCGGCCAAGCTTCCACCCTTGGCAGTGGGCCGAGTACGGCTGGCACCACGATGATGGGCTCCACCCGCAAAGCTATTCTTCGCCCACCGTCGCTCTCTTCACCCAACGGATTCACGGGCTTGGCCGACCCCATCGATGTCACCAATTCTACGGCCGCAACATTCTTGGAGCATATCCGGCGGTCCGCGCCATATCTACCCGAGGCGCGGGTGCCTTCCTCTCCCACGGGGTACTCATTTGGCCGTGCGGGAGAAGCCTACAATCCTTGGGACTCACCCGATTCTTCTTGTATCCCATATCTTCGACTTAACCAGACATGGTCAGTGCTCAGTGTGGTGCCACCGCCCAGATCGTTTGTGGGGTGGAGCAGCAGCAACAGACGCAGACCGCCAGTGTCTCGCTTGGTATCAGACCGCCTGGATGCCATCTTCCCCGCATGGCACGCCTTGACGCGCTGGTCCACGGTGGCCACCAGCGCCTGTGCGAAGATGCCCGCCCAAGGAAGTCCTTCGTCTGCTACCTCACGTACCCTGAGTGACCGCTGCACCCCGTGGCAGTCGTTTGGAGTGTTCCCCAGGCACCTTGGAGTGGGTTCGGCCATGGTCACTGCCTCGCAATGGTACCAACATGTGCACCAGGAGGTGGGTAGCGGTGGACCCTTGACCTCCGTCGACGCCAGCATGGAAACGCAACGCGATGCCACGTGTGGTAGAGATGGCAGCTCCTCCACTGTATTTTGGAAGGTGCGAGCCGAAGTGCATGTTGGGCTCAGCCAAGGATCTCAGCTCGGGACTTGTGCTGGCAGCACGGAGGACGGCAGCCCGCTGCAGCGCCATGTTCGTCTATTCGACGCTATTCGTCACTTTGAGGAGAGTGGTACCATGCACGAGAGAGTAGTCTGGTGCCTCCTGAATGATGGGCTAGTGCGCTTGCTGACCTCCAGCCCTGTGCTCGATTCGGTTCCTACATGCCCCCCGCACGAGGATGAGGCTGCCAACGCGACACCGACCTCACCCCCAATGTACTTCACTGCCAAGTGGCCGCGGTCAGATGATGCCGAGGACAAAAATGTCCTCCACAATCACAGAGAACATGCGCTCTGTGAACCGGTTGGGCTCTATGTGGAGACGCACCCGTCTACCAATGGGGACACCGGCCTCCAACTACGACTCACCGTGGTGGCGCAGACACGCCATCGTGCGGTTGATGGGCGCAGAGGAATGTCGGCTGCGGATGACCGAACGGAGTCACAGGCTACCATCGTGGAAGCGGCTGAGGATGACGAAGCTGCCATTGCCCACGCCGCGCTCAGCATGGTCTTCCCACAAGAGTTCATCTTTTCTACCCATACCACCGCTGTGGCGGTGTGCCCCGTCACAAGCGGCTGGGGTCCGGGAAGCCCGGGCCCAGGACATGGCTGGATTCCTGTATCGGTGGCCTCTGCACGTACAGGTCGATGCATGCGCTACGAGCCGCCTTCGGGAATCTCCCATCAAGGGACGTCCATCTCACGCGAGGATGTCGATCTGCCGGAGTCAGGCACCGATGATGATGAGGTGGAGGTTGATGTGGATGAGCTCCACGCGGCACTAACATCGGCGGTGATGGATCTCATGGCGGAGCTGGAGTCACTCAAGAGTTTCGCTCTGCTCGTTCAGGGTTCCTTTTACGGTACATCGGTAGAGCCTCCACTTCCACCTGCCTCTGATGGCGGGGAGGTGGAGCCTGCGGAGTATCTCTCCTTTGTTAGCGCGACGGAGTTGGCATCGCTGCTGCAGTGTCGGCTGGGCGTCTCCTCACTTCGAGGTTGGCCCTTTCTCCGTGCCCACTACGACCTTCTTCGCCATGAGGACACCCTCCGGCTTGTGGGGCATGAGTCCTCAACGTTGCCAACTCCAGGCGCAGTTCACTCCGAGGCCACCCTCCTCGCCGCGCGCATTGGTCTTTCTGACGGCCTTGTGCGTGCCCAACGACAGGTGCATGAGGTACACGCTCAGGTGGATCAGTGGATCCAACAACAGGTACTGCAGCCGTTGCAGACCCATGAGAACTACCTGAAACGTCGTGCCAATGGCGCACGCAAGATGTGTGCTACCAGCGCTCCCTTTTACGGTCTTCCTACACTGCGACTGGCACTTCAGTGCTGTACCAACCTGCAAGCTCAGCGCATTGGGGTCCGCGGGGGCACCAAAGCTTCCAAGGCTCTTCACGCCAGTGGACCTATTCGGTTTGTTGGCCCACAAGCGCGGCAGCAGCAGGCAGACCTTGCAGAGGGGGTGGACCGACTAACCGCACACATGCTGGATCTCTGTCGCATCGTTCGTGATGAACACCTGCGCATGCGTCAACTTCTCATTGTCTGGAGGACGCTCTTCGCTCCACACCTCGTTGGAGTGCTTCGGGTGATGATGGAGGAACGGGCGGCCCGCGAGAAGCTGGAGGCCGCCTTTCTGCCCCCATCATCCCATGAACCTAGCACTACCTTAGTTAGGCTCACCGCCACCTCACGTGCTGCTTCCTCGTCGGAAGGGGACAGCAGCTGTGCTGCCATTGTGGTTGGCCGCCCGTCGAAGCGGCGGCCAAAGGTGCGCCACGGCCCGCAGCGTCCAGAGGATGTGCCTTTCCTCGTTTATCGAACAAAAGTGGGACTGACGCTCTGCGCTCTTGCGTTCGTCCTGAGTAGTGTGCTGATCCTTCTCCTCACCGGCTCATCTGCCGATGCTCCGCAGGGATGGGCTTAGTTTATCGATAGAGGACAGTAGCCAACCCTCTCCCCCCTCTTGATTTTGCGGACGAGAACAAGAACAGGTGCGTGCGTAAGTTCTGTTCTTCGCCCCATTCTTATCGTTTTCAGAAGTACCCCCCCATCGTTCCATGTGTGTCCGGGTTCTCTGCTAGGTTTGGTTGGCTTGGGGAGTGATGATGTGGTGATGCAAAATATCTGCTCCATCATCTCTTGCACCACATGTCGCTTTTTCGCGCACATCTGAGGCCGGCATGGCAACAAAACAGCAGTACCCAGCGGAGCAATCTCCCTCAGTCAACCAACCCAGTCTCGGCACCCTCCAGTCTCATTGTGACCGCGAGTAGACTGTAGACCGCACCTCACTTCTTCACCATCCACGCGTTCCTTCGAGTCACCCACCCTTTTCTACAGGGAATCAAAATGAGAGGCCGTTGCCGCACAGGCGGAGGCCACTAACCCCACTTTCCAGCACAAACCCACGTCACCAGGAGGACGAGAGATCAAGGCGTGGTGCCTTTCCTCCGACTTTCATCTGTCTGTGCTCTTGAGCGACGGTTTTTGCTGATATAACTTCACTTCCTACTCCTCCCATGGTGGTATCTCCCCAGAAGGGTTAATGCTGCGTCTACAACCCCATTGTTCCTCTCTTCACCTCTTCTTCTTCTTCCAATCCTTCTACTTATACTCTACTCGCTAGGTTGGTCGATACAATACTTCGATTTGGCCGTGGGGGCTACGTTGTCAGTATCCACAACCAACTTGTGCTTCTGCGCATCATTCGGCGACGTCACTACGGTCCAACGACTCACCGCGCGGAACAACCCAGCTCTTAGTGTGTTTTTGTTTTATTTGTTTGTGTAGGGTCGTCTGGGAATCATTGGCCTCCCCCTTCACCTGGTCCGACGCTCTGACGTCGTCTTCACAACGGAACAGTCGAGTGGTATCGTCTGTCGGTGTGGTCCCTTATTATACTCACGCGCGTGTAGCTCCTCGTAGTCATGGCACAGGCCGTGCCCTCCGTCGCTGCCCCGCGCTCCCCCTCCCCTTTAGATGGGGGAGTGGACTGCCTCACCTTCCCTGATGATGGCGATGACGTTGGAGTGTACTCGCACTTTCCCTCCGCCCGTTGTCACGGTGAGCGGGAGGGCTACTCGTCCCGGGGCTGCCAACGCTGCGACAAGCACCACCCGTCGCCTCTCAAACAGGACGAGGCTGAGACGGAGCGGGCAGCCGAGCCAGTGACGGCGGAGCCACCCTTCTCACTCTCCCCGGCTTCACCGTCCACCGTGTACCGTCCTGTGACCATTGATGGACACACAAAGGAGGGCAATGTAGTAGAGTTCTATGCCGCAGCAGTATTCGTCACCAATCCGAGCTACTTCGACAACCTGAACTACCGCAATAGTTCCACCCTGCGACCACCCACAGGGAACCAATGGAGCCCCCAGGGCATTCATGCCAAGCGACTCGGTAGCCCAGCCACCGGGAATCGCACACGCACACAGTCACTGCAGCGCCACGGCAGCCGTCGAGGGCCCTTCAATATTGGTGGCATGGTGAACCAAGCTTCCCATAGTCGAAATGGGGGTCGTCCGGCCACCCAGCCCGGTTCTCGTGGTGCGAGCCGGGGACACTCTAGTAGTGCTCCACGTGTGACCCCCGTCCAACGTGGCATGGCAGTTCTCCAGTACTACACGGCGAAGCAGGAGCTCGACGCCCACCTCCAACTCTCTGACGGGGACGCCAACGACTCGAACCCGACGGAAGATGAAGACTTCTATCACGCCCATGGCGATCTCCCGTCCTTTGTCCGTTCCCGCTCGCACCACGGACCACGACTTCAGGTTGCCAGCCCACCCCTGTCGCGGCCATCGCCACACGACGACTCCACGGCTGCCACGGAGCTGCTGTCCAATACTGGACTCGGTGATACACAGGAATTCAACGTCATGCTAAAGAATGGCTTGGCCTCCCCGGAACTACCCGGTAGTCGACCTACCCAGTCTAATCTGTTCCGCCTGTCACGACCTCCACCTGTGCCCCAGCAGCAAGTGCATGCCTCCCGTGTCCCAGGCGCGTCCCCACTAGACACTCGTGCCCTCGGACTCTCCGATAGCCAGATGAGCTCCAGTCTCGAGATGGAGGACACTGGGATCGCGAACGACTCTCGACTGGAAGTGGTAGATCTCCCTGGAGGTGGGCAGTGGAAGTTGTCTTCGCCCATCTACCACCTTAGCTCGCTACCCCGCCGCCCACTCATTCCCTCTCCTCCTCAGCAAGGCCTCCAGAAGGGCAGCATGGTGCTGACGGATGGGGAGGGTAGCCCCTATCGACGTCTTTCCCGCTGCACCTTGAAACCGTCCTCTCGTCACTCTGCCTGTGCTGCTGATTCAGGGGTGCTGCCGCAGTGGCCACCGCTACAGAGCGACGCCCCCGATGGTGCCGCAGCCCGCTTGGAAGCTGTTCTCTCCCGCGAAGAGAAGGTCTACCTCCTCCGCCGGGAGGTGCGCATGTTCGAGCGGGAATACTGCGTCAATCGTGGCTACCCCATTGCGACGCCCAAGCTAGATACGATCATGAGCTCCATCGTCGCAGAGCACTTTGCTGGACGGAAGGAGGAACTAGATGGGGCCATTGGCCGCCCAGGGAAAAAGGAGGAAGAGCATCGACCTCTTCTAGACCATGCCATTCGGCAGTGTGTGCAAGAGGCGCAGGAACGGCGTGCCCCAGCCGCCGCCGCTGTCCGTGCCACGGGCTCTCCGGCGGTGGAGAAGAACTACGCCCTAAGCGGTGCACTGGTGAGCCTCACTGCCCCACCAACGGGCATGACGCAGGGCTCCAGTAGCACCTGTCGCCCCCAAAGTGGCCGGCTTGGGGCGAAGAGCCGTGACGGAGGACCTGGCGCAGGACGTGCTGGATCGCCGGCTCCTGCCTTGACGGGTCTTGGGCACCTTCGCCCGCGAGAGGTCATGCGCCTTGTCGAAGAGCAACAAAAGGCTGAAAAGGCACGCCAAGAGGAACAGCGCAAGGCCGACCTCCTCACGGAGCAAATCTATGGGGCACTCGATCGCCTACAGGTCGCCCATGCCCTCCCGCGCTCTGCGGCAGCCGCTGCCACAACCTCTGCTCGGAAGGATGGAGACCTGGAGGAGACGGCGCCACCCGCCCTAGGTGTCACCACACGATCTCTCTCGGCGACCAACGCCCAAGCTTCCACCACGGCAGGTGCTGGTGCTACACTTGCTGGTACCACACGTAGCAGCTCCCCCAAGACGCAGTCGATGACCCCCACGAGCCCGGTGTCGCCTCAGAAGCACGCGTCTCCCTTCGAGGTTCTTGGCCACGGCCGTCTCGACCTCCACGCCGTGGGCGGGGTGCCACTGGCCAAGTCCTTCTCCCTGCAGCTCGATGCCACCACCAACGGCCGTCCGTTGTCTCCGAGTCACAAGAGCGTACCCGCGCGGGAGCTGTCCTCCTCGTCTCAGGAACCTCCGCGCCATCCCAACAACAACCCCGATATCATTTCCCCCGAGGAGAGCTGCCGCCAGCTCCTCTTCTCCTCCCAGCTCGTGCTGAATTCTCACTCGCTGCCATTTGGCGGGCCCGGACCGCGGGTCGCTGCCGCTGAGACCGCGCGACGCCGCGCTGCCGGGGATGAGTTTGCTCGACCAGCCACCAAGGATGCCCCACCGCTTCTCTCAGGCAACACCACAACACTCTTCGCCCCAACCGTCGGCTCGAGCAGCAGTGGCGGGGCTGGCGCACCTGGACGTATTGGCATCTCGCACTCTCCCAGCGACGCTGCCCTTCCTGTACCCCTCTCCGTCCCTGGCATTTCGCCTTCAGCCGGACTGACCAGCTCGACGGAGACCCCCATGGCTCAGGCCGGTCTTGATGCAGCCGCCACCTCTGCAGCTCATGCCCGGGCGTCCTTCCCGGACCGTTTGGCCCGTAGTCTTCGACTGCATGAACCCCTTCATCACTGCGTTCGGTGTGCGGCACGTTTGGTCGTCTTCACCCTCATGCGTACGCTGCCAAAGCCCTTGTACGAGGGTGATTCGGTGGACTTTGATGTCCTCATTCAGGAAGAGGAGCGATGTGCCACGGAGGCGTTGCAGTGGGAGGTGGAGCGACAGGCGGAGCGGTGGGAGGCTGAGCAGCGGCGCCTTGCCAAGGCTGCGAGGTCGCCAGCAGAGCCTAATCCATCCCCCTTTCCGTCCTCCCCACAAGAAACGTGTTCGCCGCTTGCGAGAGCTGCGACGACCCCATCGGTTCGTCCTACCCCGAGCGGCCCGTCGGAGGCGACGTCGCCGTCATGCATGGCGGCGCGGGTAAAAGGCTTCGAGGACCGTGATACGATGAGCGAGAGTAGCTTGCCTGTGAGCCCAACGGCGGCTGCACTGCGCACCGAGCGAAGCACTTCGGAAGTGGAGGCCTCGGGTCGTGCCTCGTCCGCGGAGCTCCTGCGTCATGCGCGGGCACACAAGCGGGATGGTGAGCTCACCCCTGATGAGAGCTACGGTGCCTACACGGATTGCTCCGAAACGGAACGGTTGCGACGACGTCTTCATCGCCCTAACTACCGTGGCTCCCTCCGCAGCATTGGCGACGACGACCTCGCGGGCTCATCAGGTATGAGCTCCAGCCAGATTGCCCTGGAAGCCTTGACGAGTAGCCTCACAAAGCAGCCAGCGGAAGCGTCGAGCACCAGTGCCGGCGCCTTCCCCCCCGTTCCCCGTCCCCCCACCTCATCAGTTACGGATATGCCATCCAAGGGCTCGGCCAGCCGTGCCGCTCATCGCCCCGTGGTCTCCGTCCTCAAGGCAGCACGCAAGGAAGAGGAGGCAGTGGGTGAGGAGCTCGAACGCACATTTGCCGATGCAGCCAATCACTCTATTCCCATCTTCATGATGCGGTCCAATGCGGCAGCCTACACCAGCCTTCTCTCGCTCTTTCAGACAGCACGTGGCCGCCACGCGCCGATGGGCGCGTTTGGGGCGAATGCTGGGGGTCCACCACAGGGGGATCCGGAGAGCCACGCTCGCGTCCTCCGCCAGGTTGGCGACCTCCTTCAGCGCTCCCGCGACAGCAACGCCCGGCTCACACAGGAGGAGCGAGATGTCCTGCAGTCGTTCCTGGAAGAAAGCCGCCATGCCACGGAGAACTCCGCCGTGGCCCCCACAACGGACCTCTTGGCCTCCATCGTGCGGGAAAAGAGCGAGCTACCTCCGCAGACGGATCGCTTTGGCCGCCCAACCTCCCTTGGGGCACTCCTCACCATGACCCACGGCGGCTTTGGTGTTGCCCCCTTCTCCGGAGACATGTATAACTACTTACTTCAGCACCGTGAGCTGGAGGACTGCCTTCTTCATGGTGGACCGACGGATGGAGCGCCCATGACCGATTTGGAGCGCCGGGCCGCCGTTGTTCGCCACATCATCGAGCCTGAACCCGCACTCCTTCCTCTCGTGACGCTCATGAACGTCCTGCGTACCTGCACCAGCAGCAACGTCGTGCTTCCCTACCACCAGGCCGAGCTTCTCCTCGGCCCGATTGAGCTGCGTCTCCTTCTCGACGTGATGCGCTCCTTCGCCGCGCTCTCCTTTTCACTATCGCAGGAGGAGGACGGCGCAGGGGTGGCTAAAGGCGCTGGCAAAGAGGAGTTCGGCGCCTTCTTCTACCGCATTCATCGAGAGGAGCTGCTGGAGTGGTCCTGCGTGGTGATTTGCGAGGCGGCCGTGGGCTACGCCATGTCTCTCGCCGGAGAGGGCGTCGCCGGCTTCCCGCTCGTTTCCTACGCCAGCACGAGCACCTTGACGGAGGAGCAGGTGGATGCTGTGCTGGAGTCGGAGCTGCCAGCCAAGTCGCTGCCCAACGTGCCCTTCAGCAAGTTTAATCGCCAGGTGGCCTACAGTGTCGTGGAAAAGAACCGTAGTGTGGTGCTCGAGGCACTCGTGCGACTCAAGGGAGAGTTGTACTACCTCCTCACTGGTGTTGATGAGTGCAGCCGACTGCTGGATATGCATCAACGCTTGCTAGAGCAGGTTCGAGCAAGCTCGTTGAAGGAGCAGAAGATACGCTCCAGCGCCATGGCCAAGAACCAGACGCAGGCTCGAGTACTAAAGCACAGCGGTGGCGCATGTGCAGGTGGTGGAGGACGCAGCGGACGCGCCGGGAGCTCACGTGGAGCCTCCATTCGTCCTGCGCACAAGAGATCCTTCCGTCTGGACCACAGCCACCACACCTCCACCCCACTTACTCATGGTGGCGTGGGCGATGAACGTACCAACACGAGTGGACCGCAGCGCGGCCGTTGCTCCACGAAAACTTCCCCAACCACGCGGCGGATGACTTCCCGCCTTACCTCGCATCAGCCATCTCGCCAGGCCTCCGTCCCGCCATCACGACGCGGCAGCGGTCGGCTCCGGTCCGTGGCGGTTCCTGCCTCGGAGACGAGCATGAGCTGCACGCCGAGCCATCACCCCGACAGCGCCAACCGCGGAGGTGCGGCGGAGCTCACCTTCGTTGAGCTCATTGACACCGAAGCCACGACGGCGAGCCCCGTCAAGGCTGTTCCACCAACCGCCTCCACCAATAATTCTCGTGCTGGAGGTAACACGTCGGTTGGGGGTGGGTCCAAGAAGCGTCAACGTGGCCTCGCCTGCAACCCGCTGCAGACCGTGTTCCTCTCCTTGCCGGGCAACGTCTCCACGACGAGCCTGCTCGCTCACTCTGCCACCGCCCCGCCACAAGCGGGCTCACTCAGTCGTCGAGGCAGCCTTCAGACGGACAAACCTGCGGGCACCACGGCTCCTGTGGCGAAGGGCAACGCACCACCCACGGTGGGGGTGCCGCGTGGCGGACATGGCGGACCGCAGCTGTCCATGGAGGGTACGGCACCGCCTGCCGTGGAGGCCAACTTGCCGGTGCTGGGCTCGGCAGACTTCTCAACCAGCCGCGGTGGTGTTGGTTCGTCGGCCGTCGCGGGCATCTACAAGCCTCCCATGGCCATCACTCGCGGCAGCAACCACACAAGCTCCATCATGGAGGGGGAGGGTGCCAACGGGCGGGCTACGACGATCTGCCCGCAGCATCAGCGTGGGGAGAGCAGAGGATCGAGTGGCATCTTCTCCATGACCCCTAGCTCTCCGCTGGGCCATGGACGTGGAGCGGCCGCCGAGGCTGGAGGGGAGGAGAGTGGCGGTACCGAGGATGGGGGCGCTGCGCGCACGAAGCAGCAGCGCCGCCACGTCCGTACAGCACTGAGTGTTCTTCCTTCACGGTTGGGCATTCACACCGTCCTTCAGGATATGCAAGAGCTGGAGAACGAGCGGGCGAGCAACAACCGCACCAACCCGCTCCTCACCGGTGCCATTTACGAGCACGGAGGAGCCATGGCGGTGGAGCACATTCTGCCATCCACCACACCAGCCCAAGGTGGCGACGATGCGGTTGATGAGGCGGAGGACGTGGCGGCGGGCTTGATGCCTAACAGCTTCCGTTCTCAGCGCAGCGCCACTCGCAACGCTCTCAAAAGCGTGTGGGAGCCCACGAGCTACATCCCGAGCGCGATCCCATCCAAGGCGACGCACAAGAAGAGCGGCACGGGCGACGGCGGTGGCGCGAAGAGTGGCGGCCGATCACCCAGCTCACCAAGCGGGCAGAAAGGAGTGGAGCCCAACAAGGCCGGCATGCACTGCCCCACGCATCTGCTTCGCAAGTACAGCACCTTCGTCCTTGAGGAGGATGAAGGTGTGATGGCGTCTGAGCAGCCACCCACGACGGAAGACGAGGAGGCATCAGGCACCCCAACACAGCGACGCAAGCCCGGCGATGAGGACGAGGAGATCTTCGAGGTTATTATTGGCGCCAATGAGGCCGAACACTGTGAGGAGGCCGCAGAGGTGGAGCGCATTCGCCAGTGGCTCATGCGTCATGGGGGTGTGGTGGACGCCACGGCAACAACGGGTGAGACGGAGATGCCATTGCTACCCGATGCCATGGGCAGCTCGTTGGTGGACCGTCCCGGTAGCCCATCCCCCCACACCACGACCCTTCCCCCACCACCCTTCCAGGCGACTCATCCAAGCAACAACCCAGAGAAACGCTTGCGGAATGTGAAGCCCACGGCGTGGTACGCCCATGGCAAGCCCAGCTTCGAGCGACACCGTCTCGAGTCTAAGCTGCAGCGGCTTCGCCCCAAGGGCCTCTTTGATTTGAACAGCATCTCGCCCCTCATCGCCCTCAACGCCTGCATCAACACTGATGGGATGGACGAGGAGGACCGTCGGGCCAGTGCTACCTTCCTCGGCACGGGGCACCTCGCGCAACGGAAGTCAAGCGTGGCCGCACGCTCTCCGCTGGAGGCGGAATTCCGTGCCAACCCCTTCGTTCGCTCATCGACCGCGGGCCATCGACGCCCACCGGCACGCGCCCACCTCGTTCGTCGCTCCTCCCCACTCGCGGGAAGCACGACGTCCCGCCCATCATCGAGCATGTCTGCCACCACCATCAAGCGAGCCGTGGTGCCTACAGCCGCCCAACAAGCTCAACGCGTGTGCCTCCGCGAGCGTGGCCTGCGTATGGGCCAGCAACTGATGCCGTGGACCATCAAGTAGTCTGCAACGACTCTGTTTCTCTAACTAGTCAATGAACGGAGGGGCAACAGCGGAGCTCCACTCCCACCTCTCTTTTGGTACTTCCCTCCCCACTTCTTCTAGGTGTTGCGGGTCATCAACAACACACACACAAAAAAAAAACGCACCCCACACTTCTCCCTGATCTGACGAGATCCACATGCTATGTAAGTTCGCATATATTCTATTTTGGCGTATTCCCCCTCATGATGAGCTTCTCACTTCATCTCGGCAAACACACATGTACGCTCCACGTGCCCACACAACTTCTTTTTCCGCATTCTACGTATGCTCAATCTACGCATGGTGTTCTGACCTCCCCTTTCCTGATTCGATCAATCTTCATTCACCATCATCTCGTGGGGCTCCCTCCACAGTCCACCGCACACTCCCTCGTGTAGAGGATTCGGTAGATGGAGGAGATGAGTACATTCGTTTGATGGTTTTTGATGGAGGGCGAACATGTGGGCCACCTGCCTACCACCATCGTAGATCAGTGCATCTGACTCTTGGGCACGTGTGGACGTCTTGTGGGTGTTTCTATATTTGTATGTACAGCTGAGGATGACGGAACCATGAAGTATGTGGAATTACAGGAGGTGGCTAGATGGACATGTGTGTGTGTGTGACTGTGCGCCGTAGTGCCTTTTTGTTTTGTCATGCACGCACACGCACACACTTACACACGCACATCAATGTAGCTCATCGTAGCCCCTCCACGCCAAATCGGCTGAATCATGTTCTGTGACACCATTGCTTTCTTGTTGATTCCTTCTTTATTTCCCCACTTTGGTGTGTTTTGCTCCATTTTTTAACGTCAACGCGCGGTTCATCACCGCACGGTCATGGTCCACTCGAGGGGAACGTTGGTATGATGAGCTGATGCCCGGAAAGGTGGTGCAAGTGTTGGTGTACGTGGGGCGGTCGAAGAAGGTTCTCCCTCTTGGGTTCTCCTAATCGACTTCCTCTTCTTGTGCCTCGCCACCCGTTCCGGAAGACGGCTGTCCCGTTACCCAAAAAAAAGAACGAGGAAGAGCGCATTTACACATCTGACACAAACACGCGAACACAGCCCAACTCACGCTTACATCTCCTCAGGAAAATTCTCTTATGCGGATTTTTTCTTCTTGAGTGCATGTTACCAGGTGAGATGGCAGCCACGCTTGATGGTGCGCCACCACCAAACCAAAAACGCGTTCATTCAAATACGTCTAGTGTGCATGTTGTTCTTCACTCCCTTCTGCAATTCATCCATCCAAACCGACTTCTGCCTTCTTCTATTCTTCGATGTGTTTATTCATGTAGTAAGTGGACGGACGTACTCCATCACTCTTCAACGACAGCAGAAGCTCTTGCTTTCTTTGCTGCCTGGCTGCTCACGTACTCTGCCTGAACCATTGGCTAAGCCACATACAACATACTACCACACATCAGCAGCAACATGGCCCCTTCTACGGTTCGCAAGGAGGAGGCAGAGCTCCGCAAGATTGCCAAGGAATCCCGCGCCGCACGTAAGGTGGTCAAGAAGAAGGAGCAGCGTCAGCAACAACGCACGCAGCGCGCGGCGGCCCGTGCCGTGGCTGCTGGGGATGCAACGGCAGATTCTGCCGTTAGTGCTCCACGTAGCACCACAGCAAAGAAGGGGGCGATTATTCTGCCCGATGAGCTGGTAGAGATGCGCAACCGCCTCGGGATGGACGAATCCGCCCACCAAACCTCACCCACCAAGGGAAAGAAGAAGGCCACCGCGGCTGCCGCCAAGCGGGGGTCCACCCCAACAAAGGCCGCCCCCACTGGCGGCAGCTCCGATCTCAACGCTACGGTGGAGCCCAACTACCACAGCGAGATCCACGTCAAGCGCAAGCAGGTGCTGGTGGATGTGGTGCTGCATCATGTTCCCCCTGCCAAGATTTTGGTGACGGAGACCACCCCAACGACTCTGGTGGTGGACACCACGGGCCACTCCAAGAAGTACCGTTTGGTGCTGCCCATGCCCGCTGGTGTTGCCATCAACGTGGCGGAGGCGGATTTTGAGCTGGAGAATGGTGTGCTCCGATGTGTCCTGCCCATTGCGGGGGAGGCACTGCCCGACGACCTGCAGAAGCAGTGCGATGCGGTGACGGAGAAGATCAAGTCCCAACGAGCACTGCGCTTCCGTGTTGGCCAGGACGGTGAGCTGAAGGTTCGTACGCGTCAGGCACTGCTGGCTCCTAGCTCCAAGGCTCAGGCTGAGCTCCGCCCATCTGCGCAGAAGCGCGGTCGTGAGGTTGAGGCGGAGGAGGACCAGGATGAGGCGGAGGAGGGTTCTGTAGATCTAGCCGCCGAGGAAAGCCCATCCAAGGCCAAGAAGGCCCCGGCTGCCTCTGCCAAGAAGGCCCCCGCTGCCTCTGCCAAGAAGACTTCTGCGTCTTCAGCCCCAAAGAAGGACGTCTTCAAGGAAGAGCATGCCAAGGCCATGGAGCAGGCCAAGGCCTCAGCCTCTGCCATTCGAGGCACTATTAAGGAGCGCGTTCATCAGGCCAAGGAGGTTCAGAAGCAGCGTCTGGAGAAGCTCGAGGCCCGCTCTTCCCGTAAGGACCGGAAGGTGCTCCAGCGACAGCAGGGCTTTGAACGTGTGCTGGAGGAGCAGAAGCGCCAGCTAATGGCCCAGGCTGCTCTGCGTGAGTCCGTTCAGGCGGCAGAGAAGCAGCGCCAGGCTGCCAAGGAGGCTGGAGTTCCGACCAAGTCCGTCAAGTTCGCTGCGTAGGTGGAAGGCCATGGCTGCACTAGCCCTCGCAACCAACAGCTTGCTTCCGACGTCACGGGTCCCAGCTCTCCTCCCTCTCCTCTATCCCCTGCTTGAGGGAGAGAAGTTTTGCATGGCACCTCTGGTATCTCCAACTTGATCTTGATGATGACGTGCGTGTTTGTGCCTCCATCCAACACGCAAGCACACACAAATACCCCAGCGTTTAAGTAACTTGACCCCCACAGCTAATGCCCCCTTTCACATCTTCTTAATCCCGCCTTCTCTCCTCATACTTCCGTGTTTGTATCAAACGGCCGGAGTCGTGGGGGAGCACGTGTGGTGTGCGGGAGGTGTGTGTCTGGGGGCAGTCAGGGAGATCTCATAACTTTCCGAGCGTGCCTGCCGCCTGTGTGTGAATGGAGGGAGGAGAGCCACGCCACTCTTCTCTTTTCGACGAACACACCCGCCCAATACCATTGTGGTTTGTTGATGCTGCCAGCCTTGACTCATACTGCTCCTCTCCACCTCATCCTCTTAACGTAGTTCAGCCTAGTGACTGGCTTCGGACCGGTGTGAAAATCTTGTGCATGCCGCCCGCACGACGCAAGGTGGTAGCGGAGGTAGAGCCGAGTGCAACACCTGGAGCACCGGCCGCCCCCGTTGTGGATCTTCGCGTGGGAACGAGCCCCAACAATGCTCCAAACGACAGCGCCACACATGGGGTGTTTGCCGATCCTGCCATCGTGTCTGCCGCACCACTGGCTCGTGGATTTGCTCTTCCCGCAGCAGTTCAGGCACGTCTTGCTGCACTTCATGGGGCTGGTGGAGCGCCACTGCAGGTTCACGTGGAAACAGGTTCTGCGCCGTCAGCTCAAGCTGGCGCTCCTGTTGTGCTGCCGCGGCACCAGCCACTGGAGCAACTAACGGCCACTGCCCCAACAGAAGACGCGGAGGTGGATCTCAGCCATCTCCACGCGACCTCCACCACTGCAGGAGCTCGACCGCTCATCTTCTCTCGCCGCTGGAATCATCGCCAACAGCGGCACGAGGTGGAGTCGGAAACTATCACGACGACCTTCGGTGCTCCAGGGCGTGGGGGACGTGGACGAGGTGGGCGAGCCGGCACAACCTCCGCGCCTCAACCCATGCGAGAGAATGCAGGAGATGCAGCCTTTGCCAACAGCAGTGACGACGTCATTCGGTTTGGCCAGCGGCTGCCGTCGGGCTGGCACAATGACGATGCACCGGCGAGTGCGTCTTCCTCGTCCTCCTCAGAGGAGGATGATGCAGAGGTGGGAGAGCTGCCCAAGGACCCAGCGGGACGACGCCGCGAACTGGCGCGACGCAAGCGACACCGTGACCGTGTGGATCGCCACCTCAACGACATTGAAGAAGGCTTGAAGGACGACGTGGAGGGGAGTGGGGACAGTAGCAGCAGCGGCAGTGATGAGGAGGGTGCAGCGGACATGATGCTCTTCCATCACCACCAGGAAGGGGACGAGGATAATGAGGAACAGCAGCTTCCCCTCCCCACGAGGGGCGGCGCACGCCCGCTCTTTGCCCAAGCGGAAGCGGAAAGCGCCACCCTGCCGACAACAGCACATCCTGAAGAGGAGGAGCCCACTCTCAGCGGCCGGAGGAGCTTTGGACCGATGATGTACGAGCAGCACCTGAACTCAAGCGCCGAACACCCATGCTACCACACATTGGTGCAGCTCACCGGACCCATGACGTTGCGTGGGCCCTGCGGGCTGGTGGGCATGGGCCTTGGGGAGACATCTGTTGGTGGCTTCCTTCTTGGCCGGAAGCAGCTTGTGCTGTGGAGCGCCGACCACAAGGTGGTGGCGATGCCGATGCGCCGACTAAAGTCCAAGCAGTCCCAGCGTGCAGAGCTGCCGAGGTGGGACAAGCTGCAGCGCTACGACGAAGACGCCACGCCCGGTTCGTCGGACGACTTCGTGGCCATGAACGTTGCCGAGGCCAAACAGGCGATGCATAAGGCGCGTCGTGGACGGGGGACGTCTGGAGCGGAGGAGGCAAGCGAGCTGAGTGACTCCGATGACGATGACTGGCAAACCTCACACCAGTACGACGTGCAGAGTGTCTTTGGCACCGTGGATTGGCCCTGGGTGCTCGACACCGTGCGTCGGTGGACCGCCGCCATTCCAGCGAACGAGCGGCCCAGTGTTGTGCTGGTGCTGCAGTCCTACTCCCCTGGCATCCGACCAACGTGGAAGTACTTCACCCAGCGGACGGAGACCAACCCCCGCGGAGAGCGCTCACGTCGGTCTGGGGACGCAAATGAGGAGAGCAGTGGTAGCCCATCCGACCCGGATGCCTACGTGGAGGTTCCCTCCTTCGTTGCACGGCGGAGTGCCCAGAGCATCGATCTTGCCCTGCTTCCTCAGATCATCCCCACCATTGCGGCGCAGAACAGCGGCTGCGTCGCCGTTCTTGGCTCCGTGAATATTGGCAAGTCCACCCTCTGCCGCTACCTCGCCAACCTCTTCATCTCACAACATGGTCTGTGCTACTGGCTGGACCTCGACATGGGCCAACCCGAGTTTGGCGTCCCTGGCCAGATTGGCCTCTTCCTCATTCGTCAGCCCTTGATGGAGGCCAACGACCAACGTTGCGTGCAGCTCGTCCGGTCCTTCTTCCTCGGCAGCACGTCGGTGCAGTGCCCTGTTTCTACTGGGAAGGCCATTGCGGCCATGTGCGACTACTGCCGTCCCATCGCTGCAGACCATCCCATGGTGGTGAATACCCATGGCTGGGTGCTCTCGACGGGACGTCGTACAACTGTGGAGATGCTGCGACGACTTCAGCCACGGCACGTCCTGCATCTCCTGCTTCCTCAGGAAGAGGACTGGACGCATGATACGGCAGCCTTGATGGAGCCGCAGCACGGCCTCAACGCTGGCGTCCTTGGCCGCCGCTTTCTTGTCCGCGATGGCGAAGGGACGGGGAGGCTGCTGGGCCAGCTACCTCACCCGTACCCATCCATGCCAGGAGCGGAAGGAGGCGCTGCGACATCAACAACCTGGCGTGGGCAGGTTCACAGCGTGCGTGTCTCACGGAGTGGGCCGGGCGGGAGGGCACCTGCCCCCGCAAAGCAGAAGGGCTCCGTTGCGCGGCAATCGCGTTGGCAGACCTACATGACCCCTCTCCTGCTCTTCTTTGCCGCGCAGCAGTCGCTCCAGCCTCAACGCTTGCCCAGCCTCTCACGACGGCGGACCACGTTGCTCCAGGCCCCACTGAGTGCGTTGTACCGCATCATCGTGGTGGAGATGGACGAGAAGCAGCCACGGGAGGGTGGCGGTGCGGGGTCTGGGCGTGGTGGGCCGCCACGTGGGCGAGGCCGAGACCGTGGAGCAGGTCGCCACGCCCCACCTCCGTCGTCCTTGTCGCTAGACGTGCGTGCCCTCGTGGCTGGTTTGGAGCACAGCGTCGTTGCGCTGCAGCTGCACCCAGTTGGGGAGCCCCGGCCGAGCCCACCCGTTGGACCCCCGCCCGTCGTTAGCTTGGCGGCACTGCCACGCGGCTTTACAGTGACCTGCTACGGCTATGTTGAGAGCGTNGAGTGGATGTTGTCCATGGGCCAACCATCTGCGACGCAGCCCCCGACCCCGGTTGCCATCTCACTCGCACTCTCCCCGTCTATCCAAAAGGACGTCGCTTTCCTGGATCAGCAACACACTGCCTAATCGCCACCCCATCCGTGTATGTGCGTGGTGGGATGAGATGATGGAGAGCTCGTCATCTTCTTTCATGGATAACTTACGAGAACCACATTCATCCACGCTCTAACACCTCTTAATGACTGACTCACACCTTTTTTTCCAGGTATGTTTGTGTGTGGATGATGTCCACCAGGTGGTCGGTGTATCGCCTTGTGGTGATGACCATCACCACCTCATCTCTTCTTCTTCAAAAAAAACCCGTGTTTGTCTCTCTTGGGGTATTGATTGTAAGAAGGTATATACAAACTAGTCAGGAACAGCAAACAAGAACAACCAACTTCATGAGACTGGTGCTGCTAGCTCTCACCCTAGTCTTCGTGGCATCGGTAGTGAGTGCGGGCATCGATTCAGAACGCGGGAGTGGAAAAGTGTTTCCCTCCATCGTCTCCTCCACCCCAACCCCCCTCTCGACCTCTTCCAATGACCGCTCTCGCTTGTACTACAACGCCATCAAGGCACTCTACCTTGATGGCAACCTCAGTCTCTTTGTGGACCGCGTGATGGATGGAGCTAGGGTTGGGCACGGCCGACTGCAGTGGCTGCTCGGGGTTCTCTACGCGAACGGGGTTGGCGTTCCCCAAAATGATGCCGCGGCGCTGATGTACTACAATTTTGCTGCCCTGGATGGCATCCCTGAGGCGCACGTGGCGCTGGGCGCACGCTATGCCGATGGCCACGGTGTTATGCCAAACTGCCAGAGCGCGCTCGGGCACTACAAGGAGGCAGCCGATGCCGTTGCCATGACGCTCAATGGGTTCTCGGACCTCTCCGTCGCGGACAACTTCCTCAACAACCCCAAGTGGCTGGATACCTCCAGCCAGGACAGCCTCTTTTCTGGGGTCATCTCGGTTGAGGAGATGCAGGAGGCGCAGCACACGGCTGTGATGATGGGCGTGCATATGGTGGGGGCCCCCGCCCAGGCCCAGATGGGGCTCGGCTACTTCCTGGGCACCATTGGCCCACGGGACTGGAACAAGGCGGAGCAGCACTTTCAGCGGGCTGCCAAGGAAGGAGATGCCCTGGCCATGGGCGGACTTGGACGTATGTACATGGTCGGGGACCCCGGTGCCACTCCCCCGATTCCACGGGATTGGGCACTGGCCCACCACTACTTCACCGAGGGCGCCAAGAAGAACGATGCCATGAGCGAGAACGGGATGGGCTATCTGCACTCTGTTGGCTACCTGAACAAGGGCCACGTGGTGCCCGAGGCGGAGCGCTTTCACAGCCGTCCAGACTTTGAGACTGCCGCCATCTACTTCCAACGCGCTGGGAATCGTGGTTTGGCCGAGGGCTTGTACAACCTCGGCGTGCTACACCTGCACGGACGTGGGGTCACCAAGAGCACCGACCAAGCAGAGGTGCTGTTGAGAATGGCCTCTCACAAGGGCAGTGTGTTGGCGTTGTGGCAGCTTGGGAAGCATCACGAGCGAATCGGCGCATGCCCCATCGCCCTCATGTTCTACCGCCGCACGACGTATAGCGCGAGCTGGTACAAGAAGGACTCCCCTAGCTTCTCCGTTCAGTCCGCCGACTGGCTGGATGACGATTTTCACGAGCAAATGCAGCACGAGACTGCCGCCGCTGACGATGGTGGTCCGGACTACTACATGGATCAAGGCCTACTTCACACCCATGAAGCATCCCATGAAATCCGCGTGGAGCTCCCAGAAACACCACTTTCCCGCTTCTTGGATCAACTGGTTCTGGCAGAAACGGGGCGAACATCGAGCCTCGTCGGTGCCGCGCGGCTGTTGGAGGAGATGGACGTGGTGGACGGTGATGAACCGGACCCTGACGTTCTTCACTTTGCCAAGCACCAAACACCTCCTCCGAGCCTGGCGGCGCGACTGAACCACAAGCGCCTGCTTCTGCTGTGGTCGGTCAAGGACTCGCACGGCTACTGGCGCCGCCGACGGGTCGTTCAAGCTGAGGCCAAGAAGCTGCTCCTCCATCACCTCCTCCTGCGGTGCGAGAATGGCAACAACGGCTACTCCAATCTTCGTCTTGGGGATTTCTTCTACCGTGGGGAGTCTGCAGTACTCGGTGTGGATGTTGAGCGGGCGTTGGAGCTCTACCAGAAGGCTGCCAAG